>JAJTVF010004392.1:0-25000 GCA_022433065.1 Begonia loranthoides | reverse complement strand
CAAGGTCGAGCTCAATCTGCCGCATCTCTGATTTTGGTGAGTAATGCTAAACTCCCGGTCCTATTTTAATTTCAGTGATGGGTTTTGTTTGGGCCTTATGTTCTAAATTCGTTGATGAATAAATGGACTAGGACTAATTTCCCATTGATTGAATCTGTTGGTTGCATTGGTTACTACCTGAAATGTATGTTGAGACTATTACTTTGATGGTTTAAGTACGGTCCTTTGGTTTTGTTCTGCTCGTGAGATGTTTTGAGAAATGTTGTTCTGCTAGTTTAGTTTTATCCCTTGGGTTATTTTCTGTTCGATTGGTTGTTGTTGTGGAATGTGGTCTGATGATTTTGGTTTTGCATTTTCATTCTTGTCCACTAAACTTGGATTGATTTTGTTGAAAAATGTTTGGACAAATTCCCTTTGTCTATTATGGAATTTGGATGAAATACAATATGTAGCTTGGAAATGATTCCCTGTTTAATTACGACTTTAGAAATAATTGAGAATATATTATGGGTTGTTGGATGGGTGGTAATAGGTGAGTTTTGTGAAGTCATTACATTTGGATATGTTATTATGTTGGTAATGTGTGATTAAGGGATAAGTTTGTAATTATGTTAAGCCATTGTTGCCTTGCTAATTACGAAGCATGAAGGGTTTATTTTTCGTCAAGGAGGAGTTAATCTATGTTTGTTGGAACTGTTATGCAGGTGCAGTTTATGGAAGAAAATAAGTTTGAGAAATTGGGGGAAATATGAAATAGAATTATAATGTCGATGCATGATCAAGTTATAAGTCTGAGACTATGAGATTGTTTTTAATAATGAAATATTATTGATTTTGAAGGTGTTTAAAGGAAAAAGGATAATGTTAATTTATAAACTCGCTACGGAAACCATGTAAGTTGATACTTACTGTGCTTTGGTCTTCGGACCCTACATCACAAGAATTAGGACCTTGTTTGCTGATTGTTACCACTTTGTTGTTTACTACTTTACCACAAATTGAGCATGTTCCGTATATTGTGTTATTATTGCTGGATGTTTACTAGATTTAGGTTCTTTTAATGATAAGTTTCGTAGACGAGCATTTTTAGAGATTATGGGGAACATAGGATATATCTCCTCGTCGGAGTGACGGATAGCCACATGACCATAGGATGTGACCATTCTCTTCGTATATGGAACGGATAGGTTCCCTTCTAGAAAATAAAATTAAATAATAACAAAGCGAATAAACGTAAATAGGCGTGTGGGGGTTCAGGAGATTTGATGACTGTCCATCGGTGGAGACACCATAGGATATATCTCCCTATCGGAGTGACGGTTAACCATGTGGACTCTAGGGTTTATCATTTCTCTTGTACGGAAATCCCCAACGTCTTCAACAAAAAGAGAATGGTGACGGTCATTGGTGGTGAGGCCATAGGATGATCTCCTCGCCTGAGTGACGGATAGCCACATGACCATATGATGTATCCATTCTCTCGGTATATGGAATGAATAGGTTCTCTTCCAGAAAATAAAATTAAAAGGGAAACAGAAACGGAAAGGGAAAAATCAAGTAAAGTTAAGATCAATAAGACTGAAAAAGAAAGAAAATGAAATGTGAAACGAAAACGGAAAGAAAATGAAAAGAAATGGAAACAGAAAACGAAAAAGGATTTAAAAAATGCATAGCATGTTTATTTTATTTTATATCACTTACTGAGCATTAGGCTCATTAGTTAAGTCTTGTTTATGTAGGTATGATTTGAAATAGACGATCAATACAAGGAGCAGTTGATGAACAATTTGCACGGATGAATCTTGTGGCTGGCTGGGCTAAAAAGTAAACCGTTTAAGTTTAGTATTTGTTTAATTTATGATTCCGCTATATTTTAAGAAAAAAAGTTTATAAATGACCCGCTATATTTTAAGAAAAAGAGTTTATAAATGAAAGTTATTCCGATGCTAAAAAAGTTTTAAACGACTATTACTATAAAACGATTTTAAGTAATGGATTTAACACTCAGTTTAAAAGGAAAGTCTTACTCTGATTTTATAAAAGAAAAACTTTTAAATTTCACGGAATTTTAAAAGGAAATAAAAATCTAGGGTGTTACACCAAGTGTCTAAGCTTGGAGACCAAGGAAGTCTATACATGGAAACCATCCAAGTGGACGAGCACCAAGAAGGATTGTAAAATCTGAGATTTTTAAAATAATTTTAAAATGACAAAATTTGTTTTCGAGAATGTTTTGGGAAATTATTTTGGATTGGAAATCATTGTTGGGCGATGTTAGAAATGAGTCGGGATTTGAAAAAAAAAAATTTAATCAAATGAAGATATATATAATTATGTGCGTTAAATGAATGGAAAAAAAGTAATTAAAAAATTAATCAAAGTAATTAAATTTAGAGTTTGTTTCCTAGTGAAAAGGGTCTATTCTGGGGCAACCTCATCCATTACTAAGATTATGTGAGTTGTGTCGGCTCAGAGCTTGCTCACTGAGAACTCAAACGACGTGTTGATCCGCGGATCACTGTCATTGGTAATCTTTCTTGCCACATGAGGTGTTGCTATTGGAAGATAGCTACCTTTTTGTGACTGTGTTGGGTGGTTGTGCGAGTTGTGTCATGGCTGATTAGTTCGTCGGCAACTCGGTTATGCACTGAGTCTTCGAATCGTATCGGCGGTGGCTATGGCCCACCGGCACATCCAAGAGATCATACCACCTGTGTGGCGGATGGGTCCATGAGTGACCATCCTTTTTCACAGATAACGTTTTCATACAGAAAACGTCGTTGGCGTACTTTGCGATTATAGCTATCTATGTATATAACGGGTTTTAATAAAGCCACATCGAGGGCCATGGGCCGGATTTATAAAATGATAAAAAGGTTTTTAATGTTTAAAATTTATATACGTAAATGAGCAGCATAAAATGGTTTTCAAAGATGAAAAAAAAGGTTTTAGCATGCATTGTATTTAGTATAGATTTCCCTACTGAGTTAGTCACTCATCTCTTAGACTAAATTTTTCCCAGGTTAGGGTGTAGGTTCGGCATACTAATCTTGTGTGTGTGGCCGGAGCGATGTTAGAATTTCCTGTTGGGTGCTTCGATCTTCCCATGGTTGGGCGGAGACTCGTGGGTTAAGTCCCTTGGTTCCTGGTATGTTGAGATTTAGTTTTAGTGTTGTTTAATTTAAATCTCTACACATTATTTTTCTTATTTATGCTATTATGTTTCTAGTTGATCACTCTGTAGACCCCAACCCATATAATTTGAGTTTGGGCTTGGTACTATTTCTGTTAAGTTTTTCGCATAGAAATTCACGCCTTGGGCTAGATAACTGGATTCTCTTTGAGAATCGAGACTCCTAACCTAGCGGTTTTGCTCGGCCTGCCACTGGGTTGTGACAGAATTTTATGATATCAGAGCATGATTCCGCTTTTCTTGTGAGTGATTACTTGAGGAATTGATAGTGTAAAGTGTCAGTCATATGTTTACTGTGCATGGAATTGTCCAACACCAAATTAAGTTTTAAATGAATCAAGATGCTACTAGCAAGGCATCTGGGAGTTGTCTGCGTGATGATGACTCTGTCTTTCACCTGTCCATTTGAGTGTAGGGGATACTCAGTCGATAGTTAAGTGAAATTGTTTTGGATTAGTAGCTATGGACACGTTTGAGTTCTTTCTCGCGTGTGGGCCTATGAGGTTTGGAATTAAGATCAAAAGCCTGGGTTTGTGACCCTTTTGGCTTCTCTTCGTGCAGGCCTGTGTGGGTCAAGATTTAAGATCTTTGCCCTTGAAATGTTGTACGCGTCTCGAATCGTAGTGGGTTTCTGAGCATGTCTAGATTATTTGAAATTATTAGTTTGGGTTGAAATTTTTGTTCGTTTTTCAAAATTGATTTCGCGATGTATTTGTTCTCGTGATTCAAAGACTCTCGATTCAAGTCTTTGGATGGGCCTATTCTGCATTCCTTGTCGTGTTAATGTAGACCTCTGTGTAAGTTGTTCGAAATACTTAGTCTGGGAACTGTAGTCATTTGATGGGTGTTCTAGAGACTGTAGCGGAGGCTTCATTGACTAAGGCTCGTTGATTTCGCTTAGAGATGAGTCGTGTGTTCGTGATGGTCACATGTTCGATTCCTATGATTGTCACGTCTGTTCTGTAAGTTGGAGTTTGACTGATAGAACAGAAATGCTTCAAGTTAGTCAGAATCCAAGTACTCGCTTTGGAATTATCCCCATTTTGCCTTAGGGTTCTTGCGCATTAGATATGTCGGAGGATCTTAGAGTCTCGATCCTCATGTCGTTCATTCTGTTGGAAGACTGTTCGATCTCGATGATTGCCTTTCGCAGTTTTTGTTGTTCCACATCCAATGTTGGTGGTTGGTGAAGATCCCGTGATACTCAATGTTGTCGTTTCTCCTGCAAAAAGCTTTATGATGCTGTTGGTTTCGAGTCATATCAGTCCATGTTGTCAGTTTTTCTTGTTCTGAACCGTTCCTCTACTAGGATGGTGTATTTCAGATCCACTTTTGCATGGGTGGTGCAATCGCGTAAGTCACACGCTTGTCCTTTGTGAGCGTCACACTTGTCTGGTACAAGTAGTCTGACAAAGGGACGGTCATGTTCCTGGTCAGATGTATTTTGGATTGCCTATCTTGAAATTATTTTCTTTGGCTCACTTGTTGTATCTTAGAATTTCTGCGCCTTGGTATGTTAAGGATCATAGTGGTTCGATCCTGCTCCTTGCCGGATATTCTGGGAGACTATTCGGTTTGGTTTAGAGAGTAATCTTCGTCTCCGTTGTTCTTTGTGTTGAGATCCTTCTGGCGTTCGTGGGTGATGCAAAACATGAATATTAGAGATCCGAGACCCGACAACAACGCGGAATAATCACAGGACACCTTGTAGATTCAAAAGGATTAGGAGCTCGACCCGTTTTCTATAAAGAGATAGGAACCGCAATTATCAAAAAAAGGAGCTTGACCCGAGCCAAACTTGTTGATTGAAACAAAGCTATCAAGTTTGATCTTTTCAAGCAAACACTTGAAGAAGATCAAGTCCTCCAAAGAGAACTCAAAAAGAGAATCACTTTCTAAGCAAAATGCTCTCAAATTTTAAGTTGTAAGTTATGATTTACATTGAAGGCTTGCCCATCTATTTATAGGCAAGAAGAGTGGACCTAAAAACAATACAAAATGTCATAAAATATACAAACGAATTGATAAAATTCAAAGTTAGGTGCATTTGGTCGTGGGTGGCATGTGAGAGGTAGCGCAGGCCTGTGGTATGCATAGTTGGTGCGGCAATCAACATTGGCGAGCGTGTGGTCAAGGCAGGCTGGCGCGCAGTCAGTGCGGCGTGTTGGCGGGCGATGTTGGTCGGTGTGGGGGGTGCGCACCGGCAGGTGGGCGGCGCTGGTAGGTGAGGCAGGCGCGTGCTGGCGGGCACACTCTCAGGTTAGCAAGCACGCGCTAGCGGGTGCGTTGGGCGACACACGCGTTGACTGCTGCGAAGTGCGCGCGATGGCCTGGGCCTGCGCCATGGACTGCTTCGGTCCATCTTCAATTTTATCCATTTTTTTACAATCCATTGCTTCCTTGGGCCTCCATTAGACACTTCTCAATCCCTAACACCACCATGAGCCATGACTTACCATTCAATGGGTCTTTAAATTGGACTTCATTGATTAAATCATGTATAGTTTTGTCCATCTTCTTTGTCATGGATCCTTGTATTGGTCCTTGCATAGTTTGTCTCCCAATGGCTCCTTGGATTATATTAGTGGGTCTCAAGTTGTTTACTCAACGTTCATGTTTTGTAATTGGAGTCGTTCTCTCGGTAAAGCTGTGTGTGTATGGTTCTTCCAAGATCTCTCTTGGAATGAGAGCTGTTGTTGGCCTTCATTTGGTAATGTCTCGTGCTTCGTAGGAGTGTGGAACATTGTTTTTCCCTCTAGGTTCCACATCGTTTTAAATTGCTTCCTTCTTCGGGGTGGTGCGGGTGGTCGTTGTAGTTGAAGCCAAGTGGCAATTTTTGCTGGTCGGTTCGGTGGTGTTTACTCTGGGCTAGGTTTCATGTTGTCAGTTGATTGGGAACATGGGTTGCACTTCCCAATGGACTACTGGCGTGTCCCTCGACTAAGAAATCTACTTTCTGGTAGCTTGCTTGAGACCTCTGCATTGGTCTTGCTGTTGTGTTCGGAAGGTCTGGGTCAGATTTTGAAAATCTGAGATCCCAGTTGCAGAAATTGTTTCTTGCGAGGATTGTTCACGTGTTGGCGATCTCGTGGTTGGAGCTTGTTCTGCTCATTTCCGTTGAAGCCCCTGTGTTGTGGCAGGTGTTGTCTCTTTAGGCTCTATTTGTTTCTTGTCAGAGCATGTCCCTTCTCCGTGTGGATCAGGTGTGTTTTCCTTAGAGAAGTGAGCTTTCTTGGCTGTTTGGTTGGCCTTGTCATTTGTCCTTGTAGCTTTGAACCATTGTCCTGATGTTGCTAGCTGTTGTTCGCTGGAACATCTCTCGTTGTCAGCTTCATGTTCCTATTCTAGAATTGGGCACTTTGCGTTTTTGATCTTACCTTTCTATTTGACTTGTGCCTGGTTGCTTTTGTAATTCATGCTGTTGTTTTGAAGCTGTTGTTTGTTGACCCACCAGTGTTTTGGTGTGAATTCTTTATTTGGGAATTGGTCGTTTCTCATTTTGCTCTTACCTTTTGGGGTTCATTATCTTCGTGGATGCTAGTTCCAAGTTCAGACTTGCGGTGTTTTGTCCGGATTATTGACTTGATCCTTTGAAAATGTGTGCTGAGTAGTAGTAGATGTCTAGAGCTGCTCTGGAATTCACGGATTTCTGAGCCCTATTGGCAATTAGGTCCATGTCAGGGTCATCTTCTTGATTAAGTCACTAATGGCTGTGTGGGACATGACGCGTGTCGGGTTTGTGTTCGATGTTTGGGTCTGGGTGCGCTTGTGTCTAAGTGTCGGTCGTAGTATGGACCATATTTGACTGTTCCTGACTGGTGTTGCATCAAGCGATCCGTTTTGGATGTGTCAGACATTTGGCTTTTGGTAGTATTCTGATGCGTTAGAGCATAGTAGTTACCCATGGATCCACGAGATTTGGTTTTTGTTGGATTTTAAGTTACTTTATCACTTTGGTCTGATGCGAAGTCCTATTCCTTGTTTCGATAGGAGTCCTTTTCATTTCGCGGGACTCCAATTTTCTCTCTTGTTGGGCTTGATGCTTGGACAGCAGGAAGCCATAAAATGTTGTGCAGTTGCTCGGGCTGGAGAGCGTTGTGATGGACACTCTAGACCCGGGTCCAACCGATGTCTTTTCATTTTTCGGTTCCAGACGTGTTCTTGGTCAAGGAATTTGTTATGTCATGTCTCGGGTGTTGCGTAGGCTCCACATCAGTACGTTGCTATGTGAGCTGCTGTAGCTGGTTAAACGCTCTAGTCAGCCTTCTTCCAAGACGTGTAAGTCCATTCCTTGGAAATCATTTTGTTTGTTGATCGATCGATCGGGTCATCTCCTTGTTTCTGATCGAGAACCCACCCTTGCCTTAATGGTTTGTCGGCTCATCGTGAACTTTGCTCGCTTCACAGTGGTTTCCTTTGGTTTTGGTTCTGAACACGCTCTTGGATCTTCGTCCTATTCTAAGCTTGAGGGAAGCCCTATGTGTAAAGGAGTATGTTTTTTAGGAATAATTTCTTGATTCGTGTGCTTTGTGTATCACACTGAGTAGAGAGTCTCCTAGAATTCGCGTTTTGGATTTGTTTTAAGTTTCAAGACGAAACTTCTTTTAAGGTAGTTAATATGTAAAATTCAAGATTTTTAAAATAATTTTAAGATGCATCCTACTTTCCACATGAGTTTTCTGAAGCCTTTCCATGAGGGAGAAAGGAGCCAAGTGCATAGAGCACCACCCGTGGTGAGGGTGGATCTTCAGAAAAAGATAGCCAAAATTCTAGACCATTGGACCATTGGAGAAAGTCGCAAGAACATAAGGTAGCAATTCTTAGTACAATGGGAAGGAGAAGAAGATGCTACTTGGGAGAAAGACATGGATCTTCGGAAATTTGAGAAAATTTTGGAGGACTACCTAGCTTGGGTGTCGACGAGACCGTCGACTTCGTCGAGTGGGGGAGGTTTGTCACCCCCACAATTTACTTGATAGTGCTAGGTGGGCCGCAAGGCTAGGGAAAGGAGTCGGGCCTTCCCCCGAGCGCACATGTTGGATGAGCCCGGGCACATCAATGCGAGCGTAACAAAGAAGTCTGCAGGAGGGGCGCAACAAGCGAGTCAGATGGCGAGGGCGGCCACTCTATAGTACACACAGTTCATTGAATGAACTGGAGCTTGGCGCGGGTGTTGAGGATGCGGTGACAGGGGGCGCCACATCACTTCATTAATTGGATCGATAGTAGACGCAGTTCATTAGATGAACTAGAGCATGGCGCGCGAGAGTTAGTGGCGAGACAGCAGAGGCACCACATAATCGACGTGGTTCATTAAGGGCGTCGCACATCCGTTACTGTCTGTCGGGGTGCTCGACTAAACGTTGCATGACATGGAGTAACACCAAGGCGCTAGCTTGGCGCGTAGCGCAGGGCACTGTGATGGCGCGAAAGGCACACGCAGTCGGGCCAATGAGCGGCCAACGATTGGTAATAGCCCATTTATGATGTAACTAGTCTGTTGGTGGACTATGTAGCATATATAGCCTCTTGAGATACCAACCAAGGCAATGTGAGATCCTTGAGCATTGTGGTGGTTCAAAGGCAAGAGTGTCCTTTTTATATTCGGAATATAAAAAAGGTTGGGAGCGGGGTTCATGTAAGCTATTGTGTCTTTGTGATCGATTGGGAAAAGAAAAGGCTAATTAAGGTTGGACCTCTCAACCAATAGCAACCAAAACTACCATCCTCGAGTTTTAACAAATAAACAATGCGTGTATTACAATTTCCAAGTTTCATCAACAAAACCTAGTATAATAAATAGGCATTTTCTAAAGAGCACAATCCTCAAAATTTCATTATTAAAACGGTAAGCTTAAATAGTCACAGCCAACAGTTAAACCATCTCCAAACATTATTCCTCAAATACCATTCAAATAAGAGGTAGCAGCAAAACAAGAAGCCTAAATCTCACGGTATATATGTGGGTTTTCTTCCATCAAAATAGAACCAATATCATGGACAATTCACCAAACCAAGTATTTCTTCTCCTACTGTTATGCAATTAAAACTTAACAACATCAACCAATAAGCAGCATATACTTATTGGAATTTCATCATTAAAGCAGTAAATATACCAAGAGCAAGAACAAGGAGCAATTTCAACACTCTTCCATCAAAACGACAACTAAAACGGAACCAATTTCCAAAACAAAATCCAACATACACTTGGGTCTCCATTAAAACAGAAATCATAGAGCATAATTTATGACAAACATATCTTCAATTGAAACCGTAGCACAACAGGGACAATCCATCGAAAATTTTGTCAAACAGCAAAGGAACCGAGAGCAGAAACCAACATTCACTCGATTCCCTTCCAAACAGAAATCAAAATCAACACAACTAATTATCGACTATCCAGGAATTGAAATTCAAAATCCTCAAAATCACAGCAACAGAAACGGTCCGACCGAGAGACACTCACCTTAACCGGGGAAATGGCGGAATGAAACTCGGCCCTGCCTCTTCAGGATGCTTCTGGACAGAGCATCGTCGTCACCCGCAAATAACAGCTCCGGTCCACTCCCCTCTGTCGTCGGCCGAAGTGACGCTACTCCCCCGCTCGAGATATCCTCAGACGGAAATGCCCACTCGACTGCGGTTGAGAGCCCGTCGACCACCCGCAGCTCCTGCTCTCGTGAAGTCGATCACGACAGGAGAAAAGGGGAGATACCCTTTTCTCCTTTTCTGAAATTGTATCCCGCAACCCTTCTCTCTCCTTTATTTCTTCGGCCCCTGCTTCTCTCATTTATTTCTTTTCATTTTAAGACATTTGTTTTTGTTTTTTTTTTTTCATTTCATTTGCCGCCACTTCCTATCTCTTTTCCCCATCATTCTTTTTCTTATTTTTAATCCTTTCTTCCTTTTATAATCATTTCTTCTCTTCGTTTCATTTTAATTACATTTTTTTTCATTCATTTAACACACATAATTATATATATCTTCATTTGATTAAATATAATTTTTTTTCAAATCCCGACTCATTCCGAACATCACCCGACAATGATTTCCAATCCAAAATAATTTCCTAAAACATTCTCGAAAACAAATATTCCAGTCGGAAAAAGCCAATTGAACCGTTTGACAAACAAATGTACATGTTACTACTATGCAACAAAACATGTCAACTATTTTATATTTGACCAAAAATTCGAGAAAAATTGATAGGCGACTGGTCCAACCCTCCGTATCTTGGAAGAAGTCCCTTGTGGAACCTCCGGTTCGTCACCTTCTTTCAAATTTGGGGAGTCAATTTTAACAAGACCCAGTCTCCTTCTTTGAACCCAACCTTCCTTCTTTTGTCATCGGCATACTTCTTCATCCTCCTTTGAGCCTTGGCCAAGCTATCCCTCACTTGCTCCAGCAACTTTGTTCTATCTCATCCAAAGTGATATGTAGCCGGGCAAGGTCTCTGCTCCTTCCTTCGTGCAGTCCGATGCATGTTATACGAGAACTGGGTAGCGTCTAAGAGCTCTAGCCAATTCCTCTGACTAGCTAAGTCAAAATGCCTTAGATACTCCTTGAGTAGTGCGTTGGTTCTTTCGGTCTGGCCATCCGTTTGAGGATGGTTGGCAGTGGAGAACTAGAGCTCAGTTCCCAACATGTTAAATAGAGTTGTCTAAAATTTCCCAGTAAATCTAGTGTCTTCATCGCTTATGATGTCTTTGGGCAGTCCAAAGATTTTGACTACACCCTTCAAGAAATGCTCTGCCGCCTCTTACCCCAAATAATTCTTACGCACTCTTACGAACACAGCGTATTTGGAGAGCTAATCCACGACTAGCATGATGGAGCCCAGTCCATCCACTGATGGTAAACCTGAGATGAAGTCCATGGACACTGATTGCCATGTGCTTTTCAGAATTGGAAGTGGTTGGAGTTCCCCCGCCTCCTCCTTCTTTTCAGTCTTGTCCATCTGGTATACTAGACAAGTCTTCACGTACAATGCCACTTCATCTCTCATTTTTGGCCATGTATAGTCACGAGCCAAAAGTGCCAACATCCGTTCCACACCCAGATGTCCCGCCTATTTTGTATCATGGGTCTCCTTCATGAGAAGTTGGTGCACCCTCCCAATTTGGGACTAACAGCCGGTTGCCACTGCCGCTCAATAGACCATCCTCCAGCCAATACCTTCGGATCAAGCCCTCCTCAACTTGTTTCATGATTCGAATATAAGTTGTATCGTTTGTTGCTACCTCCCTGATCTTTTCTAGCATATTGGACTGAATTACGGCCACCGCCGCCACATTCTCTTGTTGTTCCATTCTACTAAGCGCATCTGCCATCCTGTTTTCCATACCTAGTTTGTGTAACCAGGTGAAGTCGAACTCCGCCAAGAATTCCTGCCACCGCTCTTGTTTTGGCAAAAGTTTCTTATTCGACTAGAAATAGGTATTGCCACGCTGTCCGTTATGATGACAAACTTTGAGCCCAACAAGTAATGCCTCCAACACATTAGACAATGAATTACCACCACCATCTCCTTCTTGTGGGCATAATAGCATTCCTCGACACCCTTTAGCTTGCGACTCTCGTAAGCTACCGGATGTCCTTCTTGCACAAGAACACCGCCGACCGCCCTATTTGATGCATCTGTGTGCACCTCAAATATCGATGTGAAATTCGGCAATTTCAGCACCGGAGTCGATGTTACCGCGTCTTTAACCAGATCAAAGGCTACTTCGCATGCGTCTGTCCATAGCCAAGTCTTATCTTTCCACAACGTATCTATTAATGGACTAACTATTCTCGAATAATCCGATATCAACCTACGGTAGTAGTTAGCAAGACCCAAAAAGGACATTAGCTCGGTTACCCTAGTGGATGAGGTCCATTTAATGATCGCCTCCACTTTCTTGTTATCCATGTGAATGGATCCACTTTGGATAAAATGACCAAGGAAATTGATCTCCTTAACCCAAAATTCACACTTCTCCATCTTCACATATAAGGAATGTTGCCTCAACATTCCCATCACCTCCCTTAGGTGTTGTATGTGTTCGACAAATGAATTACTATAGATTACTTTGTCGTCTAAGTAGACGACCATATAGTGATCCAAGAAGTCATAGAAAACTTCATTCATCAGGTTGCAAAATGTTGCCAGCGCATTGGTCAATACGAAGGGCTTGACAAGAATTCATAAGGGCCATATCTCAACACTATGGTCGTCTTAGATTGATCTCATGCTGCAATCCTTACCTGCCAATAACCCGATCGTAGATCCATTTTGGGGAAGTATGATGCCTTCGCCAACCTACAACTTCATTTCACAAGTGAAGGCGGGTGAGCTTGGTTTGGAGGTAACCAAGAGCACAAATATGATCAAAGTTGTAAATTCGGTAACACAGCCGATCACGCGCATGGGACAACCTGTTATTCGGATAGGGGAGTGGCAAGCAGAGTGGCCACTCATGGTGGTACCCCTAGACGATTTCGACCTCATTTTGGTGCTTGAGTTTTTTCTACAAGCGAAGACGATTGTATTGCCACATCTTGGGATGATGCTAATCCAAGATATATCGACATTATGTGTAGTAAAGAGTGAGACTCGCAGTAAGAACGTTATGCAGTCATCTCTTCAATTAAAATCAGGGATGAAGAGAGGAGAAACCACATTTTTGGCCACACTTAGAGAAGTGAAGTTGGAGCAAGCAAACGATGTGCCCATAGAAGTGCTCAAAGTACTCGAAGAGTACAAAGATTTGATGCCAAAGGAGTTGCCCAAGAAGTTACCACCAAAGTGGGTAGATGATTACAAGATTGAGCTAGTACCAGGGGCAGTACCACCGGCACAAGCACCTTACCGTATGGCACCATCGGAGTAAGTAGAATTAAGGAAGCAATTGGATAAGCTATTGGAGGCGAGGTACATCCAGCCATCCAAGGCACCATACGTTGCACCAGTATTATTCCAACTAAAAAATGATGGTTCGTTGCGAATGTGTGTCGACTATTGGGCTCTCAACAAGGTGACCATCAAGAACAAGTATCTTATTCCTAATGCAAGTGATTTGTTTGATCGGTTGGCGAAGGCATCATACTTTCACAAAACTAGATCTACAATCGGGTTATTGGCAGGTAAAGATTGTGGCAGGAGATGAATCTAAGATAGCCATGATGTCAAGATATGGCTCTTATGAATTCTTGGTCATGCCCTTCGGACTGACCAATGCGTTGGCAACTTTTTCCAACATGAATGAAGTTTTCTATGACTTCTTGGATCGCTACGTGGTTGTCTACTTGGACGACATAGTAATCTATAACATTTCATTTGGCAAGCACATACAACATTTAAGGGAGGTGATGGGAAGGTTGAGGCAACATTCCTCATATGTGAAGAGGGAGAAGTGCGAATTCGGGGTTAAGGAGACCAATTTCCTTGGTCATTTTATCCAGAGGGTTCCATTCGCAAGGTTAACAAGAAAGTGGAGGTGATCATTAGATGGACCGCTCCCGACTAGAGTAACCGAGTTAAGGTTGCTTTTGGGTCTTGCTAACTACTACCGTAGGTTCATATCGGACTTAGTCCATTAACGGATATGTTGCAGAAGGATAAGACTTGGCTATGGACAAACGCATGTGAAGCAGCCTTTGATCTAGTGAATGGCGCGGTAACACCGGCTTCGGTGCTAAAATTGTCAGATTTCACATAGCCATTTGAGGTGCTCACGGATGCATCAATAGGGCAGTCGGTGGTGTTCTTGTGCAAGAAGGACATCCAATAGCTTAAGAGAGTCGCAAGCTAAAGGGCGCCGAGGAATGCTATTCTGCCCACAAGAAGGAGATGGTGGCTGTAACGACCCAGATTTTCGTTAACCCTTGAAAATCCATCAAAATTAAAAATTTTTCTTTTCAAAACAAAATGTATTAGTGTGCATCTAACCGGATAGCTACTGACTCTTTCTTTAAACTCATTATGAAAACCAATTGATACAATGTGCGGAAGCATTATAAAATAAACTCTTGTAAGACGTGGCAGAAGCGTAAATAAATCATTTAAAGAAGAAACTACACAATGGAGTACAATATAATAAAACTTAATGTAATTAAAACTGTTCATCGTTTTACTCTTAGCTTGGCCAGCCCTAATCTCGCCCATGCAAGTCCTTTATCTCTGCTTTAGATTATCTCTTTGTTATCTGTTCGTCATTTGTACCTACACCACAAGTAATACGTGAGCCTAATGGCTCAGTAAGGAAAAAAGTTTATGCAATATGCTTATGACTCTCTTTAGTTCTTTTGTAATGGGGGCCACGCAAACCAATCCTTTCATTAGTCATTTACCATTTTGTTACTTTACTTTAAGTCGTTCATTCGTTACTCGTAGATTTTTGTCGGCTTCAACCACCTAGGGTAGACAGTCTCGCAGTCCCGATAAGGGAAAGGTAATATTATTTTAAATCTGGTCTACCTGGCTGATCCGTACTTACCCCACCATCCTCGAACTCCCTTATTCTTTTCTTTGTCTCTGTGTTGGGCTAAGCTACCAGACCACAAAGGCCTTTATTATCTTACCGTTTTACTCATTTTCATCATTTATCTTCACTCATGCATGTGTGCGTAGCACCTTGTGGCACTCTCTATTAGCTTCTATTAACATGATGCATGACCATACATTCTCAACCTATCATTATGCATGATGCTTCACAGTATAACATTCATAGAAATTAAAGTGCGCATATAAAAGAAAGTAACTGAAATTTGGAACGTATATAAAGAATAATAGGAATTAAATCGCATTGAATATGAAGAGTAAACAACCAAACAGAATAGCACACCCGATCAACACATATAATGAATTTAAATGAGGGGAGCATGCTTGGACAAGTAGAACAGATGCTATTAACATGTAATTTCTTCAAATCGACTTCCTAGGCCATTTACATGCTTCCTATATTTATCTCTAGATAATTAGTCTACTCTATTTAGTTATCTTAGGCACTTTACATGTTCAAGATTGTTTACTTTGGTTACGTTTGCTAATTTGCTAACATGTTACCATTATTATCTAAGTTCTTAACATGCTTAAATCGATTAACATGCTCATCTATTAATTGAGTTAATTAAACCTATTAGTGAGCTACTTAACATACTAGTAAATCAACTAATAGTTCAACATGCTAATTTATTCAAATGACATGCATTTGGTCAATTTACAATCTAAGTAGTTTCATGGTATACCCAAATTAATTAACATGCTCAAATTAATCAATTACCTTAGTTGATTTACATGCCACTAACTGATTTAACATACGGATAATTAAACACTTAAGCTAAGTTAAACATGCTATGACTATCGGACTAGGTGATTTTTCTAGATAGATTAAGATACTCAACTTATTATTAACTTGCATGATTAGTTCCTGTACAACTCGTTAATTAATTAATAAATTGACATGCATCAAGACAAAAGCTTAGAAACTGAACGTGCTCAACCAGATAGTTTACATGCTCGACTAATTAGTTTACATGCTACATTATTATCTACGATTGTTATTCAGTTTAATTAACATATACCGATTAATTAGTTCATGCTTAGAGTAACTAGTTAATTAGCTAAACTACGATAAATTGGTTAATTAGTTAAACATGCTCATCCTAATTATCACAGTCAATTAAACATGCTAGAATTAAGAGTGTAAATATTTCTAGTTATCATTATCGCTAAGCATGTTTAGGTTCAGTTATTATTCTATAACCACAGCAAGTAATCACTTCAGTAGTACACAATGAAACAATAGGGCAAAATCATCATCAATGAAGTTAATAGTTCATTCATAATTATCTTATCATTCTTCATTCTTCATTCTCCATTCACTATCTGAGCATTCTCGGCATCGATTAAAGCATTTGCAGTAAGGAAAATAAACTAACAGTAAAGGAAATGTTTTTGGAGTATAAATTATAGAACTAAGAATAATCTACAACATACTAACATATCTACACTATCAACAACAAATAGACACACTCACACACTCTACTTGCGGTGTAGGGCCTCCAACTTGCCAACACACACCCAAATTCCTTACCTCAATTCTTTATTGCGCGTTAGCACTTAGTCGCTATCCTTTTTCCCACTTTCCGATACCTTCACAATCAAAACATCTTCCATTAATAATTTTGACTTCTAACTTTCATTTCCTCTTCGAATCCTAACTTGTATAATAATTCTAAGGACTTCACTGAACATAACATATCTCAATTTAAACTATTAGAAGCTTATACATTTCAAGGAAACATACTTCCAATATTTTTCCTCAACCATAACAGTTTCTAACACTACAACAAAGGCTTCAAGCAGAGGCATTAACACAACAAGGTGAATGCCTAACACTTTATGCTTGTGGAAAACAGCCAACATAATGTTATCTATATTGACAATTCAATTCCTCACAAAATAACACCCCAAATAGCAGCACATAGCTGAACTGTCCTTCACAAAATTAAGAAACTAAAACCCAACAGTGGCATCATTCACAATAGGGTATTAAACCATTCATCAGCAAGGTTTAACTAGTCACAACCAACAGACAACAAAACAATATCTAGTAATCGTCCAAATAAAACCCAAGGAGCAGAACCCCAACACATCTAGCAGTACAGAGGCAAACCAAAGAGTAACACACCATAGGTAAACCTTCCATTAACAGAGTATTCTATCTATTTATTAACCAATCACAATAGTAAACGGAAGGGAATAGAGAAGGAAGCTTACCATCGGAAGCTCTCGGCCACCACTCCACGAGAGAATTTCCGGCACTCTCACTGCCTCTTCTCTTTCTCAACCAAATCACCAGAACACTCTCCCCAAATCCTCCCTTCTTTGTCTTTATCCTCAAGCCACCGACAACATGCCTAACAGCTTTACAGAGTGCGTTCCCCACGCCACACTGCTATCGTTTTTATCTAGAGCTAGAACCAGGGAAGGAAACCGGTTTAGACAGAAGCTGGACCATGGCCTTCGGCGGGTCCAACATGAACCGCCAGATCGCCCAACAACCTGAGGCCACACCCGCAGTCTCCTTAGCCCTAGCTCACCGACACCATCGCCTCTGGCCGTTCACCCTACCGTTGTCAGTTAGTCGTCGCCAGCCACCGCAATCGACAGGGCGTCATCACCTGACGCCAAATCTGGCAACCCGTGAGCTGCGACCTGAACGCCCGATGCCATCGCTCGTCACACGTCATGCGACAACTCCCGAGCCCACTGTCACGCTCTCCTCCCTTGCTCCCATCTCTGTTCGTCCCTCCGATCACCCCTCTCCCTCTCATCTCTCTCTCGTCTAGTCTGCATCGCGGGGACGGCCAAAGGCCGAGTCCCCTTTCTCTCCCGAACAGAATGGCTAAGCCATTCTGTTTCCTCCTTAAAAATGTTGGTCGGGTTCATCCTTGAACCGGTTCAGCCAACCCATCACTTCATCACCTTTTAATTTTTCCCTTAATCTAATTAATTACATTTATTTGATCCCCATTACCTTGATAATTTCAAGTGGTCTCATTTATCACATAAATCTCATTTCCTTCCTTTTAATTAATAGAAATCGAGCCATCCAAAACCTATCAGACCGAGCCGAACCAAACCAGTTCAATTCATAAATATCTCTCTTTATTTATTCATTAAATCCTTAATTCAAAACAATTATAAGTGATCTCAAATATTATAGTTTATTTTATTAAATTAATATTTATTCTAATGACCTTAATTTCCCTATAATTTATAATCTTACGAATGTGTTCTTGGTAATACCCCGATAATTACCCAATTAATCCAATACCCCAAATTACCTTCGTATTATCTTTATTAAATTCCGATATGAAAAGTCGGGGTATTACAGTGGCGGTAATTCTTTGTCTAATGTCTTGGAGGCATTACTTGTTGGGCTCAAAATTTTTCATCATAACAGACAAGGTGGCAAATACTTATTTCTAGTCGCAGAAGAAACTTTTGCCAAAACAAGCACGGTGGTAGGAATTTTTGGCGGAGTTCGACTTCACCTAGTTGCACAAACCAAGTACTAAAAAGAGGGTGGCGGATGCACTTATCAGAATGGAACATCAGGAGAATGTGGCCACAGTGGCTGTAATTCAGTCAATCTGCTAGAAAAGATCAAGGAGGCAGCAACAAACGATATAACTTATATTCAGATTGTGAAACAAGTCGAGGAAGGCTTTGATTCGAAGGGTATTGGTTGGAGGACGATCTATTGAGGGGCCGTGGCAACCGGCTGTTAGTCCCAAGTTGGGGCGGGGTGCGCCAACTTCTCATGAAGGAGACCCATGATAAAAAATGGGCGGGACATCCAAGTGTGGAACGGATGTTAGCGCTTTTGGCTCATGACTATACGTGGCCAAAGATGAGAGATGAAGTGGAATTGTATGTGAAGACTTGTCTAGTATGCCAGATAGACAAGACTAAAAAGGAGGCGGGGGAACTGCAACCACTTCCAATTCCCGAAAGACAGTGGCAATCAGTGTCCATGGACTTCATCTCGGGTTTGCCTTCAGTGGATGGACTGTGATCCATCATGGTGGTCGTGGATAGGCTCTCCAAGTATGTGGTGTTTGTAGGAGTGCCTAAGAATTTTTCGGCGCAAGAGGTAGCGGAGCATTTCTTGAAGGGTGTAGTCAAAATCTTTAGACTACCCAGGGACATCATAAGTGATCGAGACGCTAGATTTACTGGAAAATTTTGGACAAATTTGTTCAACATGTTGGGAACTGAGCTCAAGTTCTCCACGGCAACCATCCTTAAATGGATGGCCAGACCGAGAGAACCAATGCACTACTCGAGGAGTATCTAAGGCATTTTGTCTCTGCTAGTTAAAGGAATTTGTTGGAACTCTTAGACGTAGCCTAGTTCTCGTATAATATGCATTAGACTTCATTGACGGAAATGATCCCGGCTGAACTAGTGCTTGGTTTTCAGCCATCTACCCCATCCGAGATTGCACAAAGGAGTAGGGACCTTGCCCTACTGCACATCGCTTTGGACGAGATAGAACAGAGTTGTTGGAGCAAGCAAGGGATAGCTTGGCCAAGTCTCAAAGGAGGATGAAGAAGTATGCCGATGAGAAAAGAAGAAAGGTCAAGTTCAAAGATGGAGACTGAGTCTTGTTAAAATTGACTCCCCAAATTTGGAAGAAGGTGACAGACCAGAGGTTCCACAAGGGACTTCTTCCAAGATACGAAGGCCCATTCGTAGTTATCAAGAGGGCTAGACCAATCGCCTATCGGTCGTAACTACCCGAAATGATGAAGATGCATCCTACTCTCCACATAAGTTTTCTAAAGCCTTTCAATGAGGGAGAAAGAAGCCAAGTGCACAGGGCACCACCCAGGGTGAGGCTCTACCTAAGGTGAGGCACCAGCTGGGGTGAGGGTGGATCTATAGAAGAAGATAGCCAAATTCTTGACCATCGGTCCATTGGAGAAAGTCACAAGATCAGAAGGCAGCAGTTCTTAGTTAAATGGGAAGGAGAAAAAGAGACTACTTGGGAGAAAGACGTGGATCATTGGCTATTTGAGAAAATTGTCGAGGACTACCTAGCTTGGGTGTCGATGAGGCCGTTGACTTCATCGTTGGGGGAGATATTTTACCCCAACAATTTACTTGATGGTGCTCAGTGGACCGCAAGGCCAGGGGGAGGAGCTGGGTCTTCCCTCGAGCGCACATGTTGGATGGGCTCGGGGCACATCAGTGCGCGTGTAACAAGGAAGTCTGCGTGAGGAGCGCAACAAGCGAGTCAGATTGTGGGGCAGCCACTCAACAGTACGCGCAGTTCATTGAATGAACTGGAGCTTGGCACGAGTGTTGAAGATGCAGTGACAGGGGGCACCACATTACTTAATTAATTGGATCGGCAGCAGGTGCAGTTCAATAGATGAACTGGCGCACAGTGCGCGGAGTTACATGCTTTACTTTCCTTATATGTGCTTTCAATTACTTTAAATGCGCACTTCAATTTCTCTGAATTTTATATTGTGAAGCATCATGCATCATGTTAGGTTGAGAATGTATGGTCATGCATCATGTTAATAGAAACTAATAGGGAGTGCCACGGGGTGATACACACACATGAATGACTGAGGATAAATGATGAAAATGAGTAAAACTGTAAGATAATAAAGGTCTCTGTGGTCCGGTAGCTTAGCCTGGCACAGATACAAAGAAAAGAAAAGGGAGTTGGGGGCGGAGGGTAGTTCGGATCTAGACTGGCACTGGACTACGCCCCTTTCTCATGTCGGGAAAGGGACCAGCTGCTCATACGAGGTTAGAAGCTGACCAAGACTTTATCATTCCATATAGGTCTTCCAATCTCCAGCTCGAAGTACGAGTAACGAACGAACGACGTAATGAAAAGTAATAAAATGGTAAATGGCTACTGAAAGGATTGGTTTGGGTGGCCCCCATTCCAAAAGAACTAAAGAGAGTCATAAGTATAATTGTATCAACCATTTTCCTTACTAAGCCTTAGGCTTATAGTTACTTGTGATGTAGGTACAAATGATTAATAGATAATAAGTAGACGATAAACACATAATGAAGCAGGGATGGATGATTTCTCATGCACGAGACTCGGGGCTGGCCAGGCAAGGAAAAAGATGAGTAAATGAGTGTAATCAAAGGATGTTTAATTGTCAGTTCTATTTGTTTAAACGTAGTGTTTTAATTGTTTAGTATTTCCTTTTTGAACGATTTCTTTATGCTTCTGGAAGATTTTAAACATTTGGTTTTATTTTATTATTTACGCTTCTGCACCTTGTAATTGGTTTTCCCAAAGGAGTTTAAAGAAAGAGTCAGTAGCGATCCTGTTAGACACACTCTGATACACTTTGTTTTAAAAAGAAAGAAATTAAAAATTTTTACGCATTTTAGCGATTTACGAAAATTTGGGTCGTTACAGTTGGTATTAGAGCAGAAGTTCTAAAAACGATTTCTCTTGGTAAGCTGCTCTGATCATTTTTAAAACCAAGTCCGTATTTTGCTTGTTTTGTTTTATTGCATTTTAAAAGAGCTCTGGTACATTTTACTGCTCAAAATGATTTTGTAAAAGTCAGACTAAGTAAAGAAGCCTGTCTGCTAGCGCGAGCCTCGACGTGGAAAATCCTTCATCGTCGCAAGTATACTTCCTAATGCTTTCCTAATACTTTAATAATGTATGATTTCCTTATTGTAGTTTGATGAATGAATTGTTAGGAACTAAATGTAGGGACTAGTGGACTAGGTCGACACGGTAAGTATTTCGTTTGTAATTGGGATTGTAGATTCGTGAGTGTGCCCGATACCCTTGAATGTTATATTTTTGAAATTTAGGTTTTTGATTTTGGAGTTTGGATGAATGAATGATGGATATACTGGAACTGTTTGGGATTTTGTATACGATTTTAGCTTTGGGGGAGTCTAAAAATAGGGGAGACTCTGCCCAAATTTTTGGAAATAAGTGAAAGGACAATCCCAAATGAGGTTAAATCAACTAGCTAGATAACCGAAGTCACCTAGGTAACAAAGTGTGAATTAGACCCACTAGATAGTAAGCGTGAACGCCTAAGACGAACCCAAAGTAGAGAAGTAGGATTCCACTAACAAACTAGTTGTTCCCTTAGTATTAACCTGAAAAAGGATTTAGAGAATAAAGAATGAACTTCGATGAGGAACCTATTGGGTCACGAGGAAGCTAAGGATGAGGACGTGAATTCCTGCAAGGACAAGAAGGGTAGTTGACTAAGGGTGTGCTAGATTAGGTTTCTTCATGGATGAGAGATTCATGGTCTAGTCGGTAGTATGACCAACTTGGACTTGACGACGGTTTCTGACATGAGGTACTTCATTCTCGTCTGTGGGACTTGGATTAAGTACTGAACTCAAATATTGGATTGGTAGTCGAAGGGATAAGAATACTTATGTCTGGCTTGGATTATGTTCTCTACCTCAATTTGGTTTCACTCAGGGTGATGGAATTGGTTAGTTAATCGTCTACATTGGATAATCCATTGGTCTGATCTTATGTTGTTTAATATTAAGTGTATGTTGTTTAATATTAAGTGTAATGTATTGTGGAAATGCTGTGAGACTTAAGTGAGTGTTATGCATGTGGATGAATGCTTTAAACGTTTAAACGATTCAACTGTTGTTTTGTTAAGAATGCATTGGTTGTTGTTGGATATCTACTATTGTCTTAATTTGGTTTATGGATAATGCTCTCTGCTTGACAATATACTATTTTTAGTTGGATTAATAAATTATGAGTATCAAATTATGTCGTACATTGATTGATAGTTGAGTTAGTTTCATACCCTTCTTGGATATTAGTATAGGTCATTGGTTTTGTTCGGGTTCTTATTATGTGGATGGTATTAGGTACAAAGAAGAAGAGAAGAGAAGAAGAATAATTAAATGCTATTGCGCATTAAAGATTTGAGGTAAGGAACTTGGGTGTGTCTTGGTCATTTGGAAGCCCTACACCACAAGTAGAGTGCGTGAGTTTACGTTATGTGTTATGTAGCTTATTGTGGTTCTGTGATATTCCTTGATAGTTCTATGATTTAAATGTTTTATCATGCTAAATGTTTCCCTTCATGATAATATAGATTTGTTAGCACTTCGTACATCTATGTTGATAGTTGGTTGTTCTCTTTACTTGCGTTGTTTCTCTTTGAGTGACAATTCCTACCATTATACATATGTATACTGCTGAAATTTGCTGTAATTTAGCATGTTGACTAATTTGGTTAATTAAAGCATCCAAGCAAGTTAATCGACGTTTATAATCTTCTGAGCATGATTAGGAAGTCAAAGTTGAAATCATTCCTTGGACATGTTTAATTGTTAGTTAATAATTACTCTTGAGCATGAAATTTGACTAATAACTAATTAAGATAACTAGTACGTTTAATTAACTAGCATGTTAATTTACTAATGTATGACCTGTGTAGTTGTCTAATCAGTCTTATATGCATGCTAATTAACTTGAGTAAATAAATAATTAGATGAGCATGATAATAAACTAGTTGGGTATGTTTAATTTACTTGAATTATTCTTGATGCAAGTAAATCAATTCGAGCGAACTAGATTAATAACCAGACCTAAGCTAGGGAAGTTAAGCATGCTAATTTAATTAACTAGACCAGTTAATCAACCTAAGTATATAAATTATCCAGCATGTTTCAATATTGATTAGTATTGTATAAGCAAGATGAATTAGCTTAATTAAATAGTTTAATTTGAGTATGATAACGAATTAGCCGAGCATGTAACTTAATTAGACTAATATTCGCATGACAATTAATCAAGATAAGCCATGTAATAAGCTTGCGGTTAGTATGTTCAATTAATGTGTTTAACTAACGAGCTAGAACAAACGTATATTTAAATCACCTAGAATAATAAATATAGGAAGCATGTAAATGAACTAGGATAAATTACATGTTAATCGATAGTATGTTTTCGATTCTTTTCCGAATGATATTGTTCTATTAAATTGAGCATGTTTTCCTCATTTCAATTCATTGTACTTGTTCTTGGTCGTGTGCAGTTATTTCCTTCTATTACATGCTTTACTTTCTTTATATATGTGCTTTCAATTACTTTAAATGCGCACTTCAATTTCTATGAATTTTATATTGTGAAGCATCATGCATCATGTTAGGTGGAGAATGTATGGCCATGCATCATGTTAATAGAAACTAATAGGGAGTGCCACGGGATGGTACAGACACATAGATGAGTGAGGATAAATGATTAAAATGAGTAAAAATGTAAGATAATAAAGGCCTCTATGGTCTGGTAGCTTAGCCTGGCACAGATACAAAGAAAAGAAAAGGGAGTTGGGGGCGGATGGGTAGTTTGGATCTAGCTTGGCAGTGGACTACGCCCCTTTCTCATGTCAGGAAAAGGACCAGCTGCTCACAGGCGGTTAGAAGCCAACCAAGACTATACCATTCCATACAGGTCCTCCAATCTCCTGCTCGAAGTACGAGTAACGAACGAATGACGTAAAATAAAGTAATAAAATGGTAAATGGCTAATGAAATGATTGGTTTGGGTGGCCACCATTCCAAAAGAACTAAAGAGAGTCATAAGCATAATTGTATGAACCATTTTCCTCACTAAGCCTTTAGGCTTATAGTTACTTGTGGTGTAAGTATAAATGACGAACAGATAATAAGTAGACGATAAACACATAATGAAGCAGGGATGGATGATTTCGCACACACGAGACTTGGGGTTGGCCAGGCAAGGAAAAAAATGAGTAAACGAGTGTAATCAAAGGATGTTTAATTGTCAGTTCTACTTGTTTAAACGTAGTGTTTTAATTGTTTAGTATTTCCTTCTTGAATGATTTCTTTACGCTTCCGCAAGATTTTTAAAAAATGGTTTTATTTTATTATTTATGCTTCATCACCGTGTAATTGGTTTTCACAAAGGAGTTTAAAGAAAGAGTCAGTAGTGATCTGGTTAGATGCACTCTGTTACATTATGTTTTAAAAAGAAAGAAATTTAAAATTTTTACGCATTTTAACGATTTACAAAAATCCGGGTCGTTACACTTAGGCTCATTGTTTTCTCCGTAATGTAGGTGATCCCTATAATGATGATGACATAACAGTTGAGGAAGAGACATTCCAGGATGACCCCACGTGTTATCAACCGATTTGACCTGCTGGGTGTGGCTCACGTGATTTAGGACTTGTTGGTATTTTGATGAAAAAGGGTATTTTGGTAATTTGATAATATTAGTGTTTTGAACATTAAGATTAGG
>JAJTVF010004379.1:0-12445 GCA_022433065.1 Begonia loranthoides | reverse complement strand
GCGTCCAGGCCAAACTTGCCTGCACGCCGCGGCGTGTGCAGGCCAAATTTGCCTGGACGCCGCGGCGTGCAGGCAATTTTGGCCTGCACGCCCAAAAAAAAAAAAAAAAAATATTTATTTAAAAAAAAATATTTCATTACATTTTTTATTATCCAAGCGACGCAATGAGGAAATACTGTTATGCTAACTTAGACATGTTGTGTGGGGTATTATATTGCAGGTTGGTGACTGACTCTCAACTATCAGAATGAAATCCAGGACTAAGAAATTGACCTCGAAGCGTGGGAAGGCAACGATGGAGGCAGTTGAACCCGTTCAAACTGCGGCGTTCGAAGCCGATGTAGTGGAAGAAACCACTGAGTTAGCCATTATGCCAACCGCTGAGCCTGAAGAAGGAGAAGCCGGATGCTCCAGCGACCCATTCCAACCCGTTCAAGTGGGTTCAAGGTCGAAACTATATTGGAACCGGAATTGCAAAGCACGGTACGTAGAAGATATACAACGCCGTACAATTATTGTGTCCAAGATAGTAGATTTGGACTCATTCGCAGTGATGGGCATTGATCGTATGCTTGAGGCTGCTGGGTTAGCCGGGTTGTGCCGGATGAGGGGCAGTTATTGCGAGCGAGTTATACGATTATTTTATGCGAATTTGAGAATTTCCACCCAACCATTAGAGGTGCACACTTATATTTTTGGACATGAGGTTAGGTTCACGGCCAATGATCTCAACATTATGCTTGGATGTGTGTTGGAGGAGCCAAGCGATGAATATTATCAGATGGCTCGGGCGCCACCATTCGTCAAACAAGGACGTGGGTTAGAGGTGCTTAGATTGTTGCATCAGGATCCCGAGGTTGCCGAGTACAGCAAGCCAAAGGGCAAGGAGTTGAATGCCTTAGCCCGATTGATCCACCTCATAATGACGTACACAATATTGCCTCGGCTTGGGCATCGAGAGCTTGTTACTAGCATGGATCTGTATATGCTAGAGAAGGTGTTCATGGGACAAAAGGTGGACATCGGATATATCATCATGAGCCACATGCAAGAGGTGGTCAACAACTCAGCGAAGGCACTGCCGTACAACTGGCTCATCCAGAGTATCGTTGAGCAGTTAGGGGTCCCCATCCCGGAGACGGAACCTCGAATTGAAGAGTCGGTCACTGACATTTACAACAATTCATTAGTGGACCGAATGGGGATCACCCAAACAGGAGGGCAATGGATGCGGCCGTCAAAGAAGGATGCAACACATCCACCCCAGTCAGCGCCTATGCATTCAGTTCCGTTTCATGAACAACCTCCTCCTCCTCCTCCTCAGGCATCCCATTTTAGTTCGATGCCTGATGAGACGGTCGCTTGGATGAGCAGGATGGAGGAGCTCCATCAGATGTCCATGACCCAAATGCAGCGAATGCAAGAGCAGCTGCAAATGCAACAAAGCCAAATACAAGAAGTGGCCAAGGTCGCCGACGATAGGTGGGCCATAGCACAACAATGGCACAACCAATATGGCGAGTGGCATCGTGAGATGGTGGCAGCCCGGAACCCAGGTGAGAGGCGAGCACCCCATTACGCATCCGCGTCATCCTCCTCTGACGCACCTGATACGACATTCCGATTGTAAGTTCATTCCGTTGAACGCTAATTCCACGTTTGTACTTTATTTTGTTTCATGTAATGACATGTTTTTAATTGGCAGCAACCCTGTTGGAAGCAGCCAACCTATTCCTCCAGCCGTGCCTCTGGGACCGCCGCCCCTTAAAACTGTGCGCGTGGTATGTCTTTCATTTCGGTATATATGTGTGTTCATTAATGTTTACGCTCACCCTTTTTTGACATTTTGGTTGCAGGCTCATGATTTGATGAGTAGGTTCAAGGATTATTGTCATGGTAATATTCGAAAGAACATAGAGACATGCGCAATTCTTGCGGGAAAGTTGATCGACAATGAGTACGTCGTCAGCGAGATCATCTTCCCGGATCAGAAGGGCACGTCAGATACTGTGAGAGGCCTTCGTTGTGTGCTAGTTTATAAGCTTTTATCTAAGTACTCATCCAAACTTATATGCAGTGCTATGCGGTGGACGGCGCGGACGTAGCTGTTTTCAGACATCAACAGGAAAACGGTCTACTCACCGTAGGTTGGATTCACGTAAGTATTTATCTCGCGTCTCCAGTTTGTTGTTAATGTTTTTTGATATCATATAATGCGTTGTTTACATTGCAGACACACCCGAAACACGACTGTTTTATGTCGTCCGTTGACCTGCACCAGCAATACGGTTACCAGAAATTACTGCCGGAATCAATATCCATTATCGTAGCTCCCACCGACAAAAAGCGGTAAGAAGTTTCCCTTGTTTACGTTCTTATTATTGCTTTCCACGTAATTGACCGCCAATTGTTCCCTTTGCATTACAGGCCGTTCGGCGTCTTGCGGTGTACCCCTGCGGGGATGGAGGTGATAGGAAAATGCAAAATTAAGGAACAATTCCACCTGCACGAACCTCCAGACTTTCAGTATGAGGGACCGTTGTTCGACCGAGCAGATAGAGTATTTCTGGACCCGCACTTGTCGTTCCTGATCACGGATTTGCGCTCGAAACCGACCAGGAAGAAGAAGGCGTAGTGTAGTTGAATGATATGTTGTTTGGATGTTATGTATAGTTTACATTTAGTGGATGATTTGAATGATACTGGACCTGTTTGGGATTCTTTGTTGTGCAGGATGTACAATAGTACTTTTGGGGGAGTAACGAAACAAGTCACATTATGTCAAAATTTATAAAAAATTATGAAGTCAGGTCAATTGATTAGTTGTAACGCCACTGGAATTGAAATGAAAACATTACCTTACTAACACAAAGCTTTGAATTTGCAAAACTTCTTTTTATATCATAAAAACACAACTTTACTAAAGTTTCATTTCACTGTCATTTACATTTGTCGAAAGAAAAAACAATTGTATCATGGCAGGTTAAGGTCCACATATGTGTACGTTTGTGTGGGAGAACCTTCAGACTCCTGCAGATCACATTGAAAAGGAAATGAGCATATGTGAAATAACAATTGAAAGCATAACGTGATAATGCACGGACCTGCGTCTCATGAACTCTATCAGGCACTGTCTCGGGAGCTGTCTCGGGGACTCTAAACCCCATAAAGGTGTCCTCCGACCTTCCTCTGCCGCCTCTGCCTCTCCCTCTGTTGCCTCTGCCAGCCCCTGCACTGGACTGGCCTCCACCTTCGCACGTGCGGGCATTGTGCCCCACACTACCACACCGGCCACAAGTGACGGGCAAATGTATATATATATATATATATTTTTGGGCGAAATTGGTTTAATTTGGGCGAAATTGGTTTAAGTATATATATATATATATATATTTTTTTTCATAATAATTTTGGCCTGGACGCCGCGGCGTGCAGGGCAAAATTGCCTGCACGCCGCGGCGTGCAGGACAAAATGGCCTGGACGCCGCGGCGTGCAGGACGAAATTGCCTGCACGCCGCGGCGTGCAGGCCAAAATTGCCTGCACGCCGCGGCGTGCAGGCCAAAATGGCCTGGACGCCGCGGCGTGCAGGCCAAAATTGCCTGGACGCCGCGGCGTGCAGGCCAAAATTGCCTGCACGCCGCGGCGTGCAGGCCAAAATTGCCTGGACGCCGCGGCGTCCAGGCATACATGGTGGGGCCATCAACTTTTTTTAACGGACAGCGATGGTTTATTTGTCATTTTCACATACGTTGGTGGTTAACTTGTTAGAAAACATACCCCAGTGGTTGACTTGTCATTGACCGCAAACCACGATGGTTGATTTGTCATTTTCCCTTACAATATTAATAATGGATAAAAAATAATTTAGCTTACAAAAAATAAAATAAATAAATCCTTCTAAAGCTTCTCTTGGCCGCCTCCATGATTTGCATTGAAAGACTCGAGCTTCTGCAGGCGTATTTGGTTACGAAACCTGGTGATGAACATGTCTGCAGCTTCATCGATCTCAGCTATGGAATTCGGCGTCTGCTCGTGATCAACGATGGACACGGACCCACTCCCACCAAAAAAGTCTTCTTCATCTGCCTCATCGGCGCAGCCGTCTTCAACACCACCCAACTGTTTCTCTGTCTGACATTCCTTTTCATCGTAGATAATGAAACGGCCGCCGTCGTCGCCGTCATGGGTGGGCGACTCCTTACGCAGAGGCTGACCACCCAGAATGCAACGGACCTCTCTGATCATCTTCATCGACGACAGCATCATTAGAGGCGCTCTTGCTTTGCTCTTAATGGCCAGCAACTTGGCTTTTCCGACTGAACTCAACAGCGACATTATGTGTTTGAGGAAAACGGTCGTCGTCTTCTTCATTCTCTCAACTTCGTATCCACAGAAAATCGATCAACCAACAAAAGAACGGTGCAGGGATGAGAGTTTCGGATGAGAGTTTCGGATGAGGAGTTTATCCTTTTTTTTTCGGAGTGAGGGCTGAATGATGAACCAATAAGAGAGGCCTGTGGTGAATTATTTATAGGGGAATAAAGGCGTCAAAAAGCAGGTGGCCGGTGGCAGGAAAAGCTGAAAAGAAGAGCCTTCTCCACGAAGGCAAAGTGAATTGACAGCAAAATTGAAATCTAGAGAGGAAGTTTCATTGGAACGTTGGAATGTGCAAATCAACTGATTTTATGACAAATTATTAAAAAACTTACCTTCTTTTAAACATAACATGTTGTTTAATATAACATCCTCTTTTATTTTGGTGGCCCGAATTGTTCGGGTCCTGTGTCGAAAACTCACGGTGCGACAAAATATTCGATAAAATTATGAAAATTTTTCAAGAATTTTTGACATTAACAAAAACATTCGTTTGATAAATGGTTCTGTAATTTTTGTTAAAAAATATATAAATAATTAAATTATTCATTTATCTATATACTTAAAATTTTTAAATAATTGCTAATTTATTATAGTAAAAAGGAAAAATAACAAATCAACCATCGTACTTTATGATCAATGACAGGTCAATAATTAAACTATTTTTGCTAATAAATTAACCACTGAATTATGAAAAAAAGTCCCTGCAAACATCACTGTCACGTTTTCCTGTTAAACATATTGATTTCGTTCTGTCGCGAAACGAATATGTACTGATTTCAATCTGACGCAGATCTAAAGTTTAAAAATAACGTTCTAATATTAACGTTCCGCGGTGGATCGGAACACATTCCATCGCGGATTAACCACGTCAATCCGCCGCGGATCATCATGCGTCGTTTTACATTTCTGTACCCTAGTAGATGGCAAGTTCACCGCAAACCACAATATCCATGGCGATGCTTGGTACAATGTTGGAGTAAAGCTCAACGACGATGTTCTGAAGGTTAAATACTACGGTTTTCCTGTCAAACATGACGAAATTGTCTATGTGCATAAATTGTCTATGTGCATAAATACTACTTAACTCTATCATCACTGTCACGTTTTCTGTTAAACGTATTGATTTCGTTCTGTCGCGAAACGAATATGTACTGATTTCAATCCGACACGGATCTAAAGTTTAAAAATAACGTTCTAATATTAACGTTTCGCGGTAGATAGGAACACGTTCCGCCACGGATTAACAACGTCAATCCACCGCAGATCATCGTGCGTCGTTCTACGTTTCTGTACTCTAGTACATAAGACTCGACTGTGCGATCCGACGAGTTCACCACAAACCACGATATCCTCGGCGACGCTTGGTACAATATTGGAGTAAAGCTCAACGGCGATGTTCTGAGGGTTAAGTACTACATTTTTCCTGTCGAGCATGACGAAGTTGTCGATGTGCGTAAATTTGGGAGCTGCATGCAACTCTGTCACCTCTTTACAACTCCCAAATTTACGAACATTGAAAACTTCGTCTTGCTCGACAGGAAAACTGTACTACTTAACTCTCAGAACATCGCCGTTGAACTCTACTCCAACATTGTACCAAGCGTCGTCGAGGATATTGTGGTTCGCGGTGAACTCGCCATACCAAACAATCGAGTCTTATATACTAGGGCACAGGCAGAAGAACGTACTCGCATACATCGACTGAGGGCTGCCTGCTAGGAAGGATGCACGTGACAGATGCACGCCTAAAAATATACAAGGTGCAATGATATTTCAAATAAAATACTATAAAGATGTTCACACTTGCTCGAGAAAGATGGAAAGCGGTCGTGCCCTGGCAAATGGGTGGCAAGCAGAGCATCGATTTTGCATATGACACTTGTAGGCAAATCACAGCAAGTCCATCATATAAGGAACATCATATAATGAGATTGAGTGAGCAAACGTGTAAGGATCAATAGATGAATTTTGCGTCGAAACCAGATATACATAATCTACAATAGTTTATTTGAGGTAGACAGTTGAATGTTTCTCATGAAATAATATAAATGTTTGATGTGGTTAGATCACATCGATTCTTAGTGCACATGTACATTATATGTTTGAAACAGAATTGATAATTTGCTTTGCATCTGTAATACACATATGCATGATATGGTTGTAATTGAATTGAGAAATTGGTTTATGTTTCTAATGCACATGTACATGATATGGTTGTAATGGAATTGATAATTTGGTTGTTGATGATGAATGGAAATTGATTACTATGAAACTATAAAATTAGCAACTTTTTCCCAAGCCAATCGGTCAAAATTTTGAATCTGTACTTCAGTCGTTTGACCGCATAGAATCAGAGTATGATGTTCCACCGCAGAATACTGACGTTCCGCGCGGAAAGTTGACATTCTGCCGCGAAATGGATGACATTCTGTGGTGGAAATTCATTATTCCGCAGCAGAATGACAACATTCCATGGCGGAACGTCAGCATTCCTCTGTCTTGTATATTTTGGTGTTATGCACAGATTGCTTAAATTATTGCAATGAGCATGTTAGTTGTTTGTTGATGATGAATAAAATGGTTTGAGTCAATTTCTCTTTAAAAAAATTGAAAATTTTGCAAGAGTTTCTCTTGTTTGTAGTCTATCACCGCTATGACATTATCAAAATCGAAAATCCAAACAGATATTTTCCAAACAGATATTATCCAAATAAACAAAACAAAACATAAATATCAACTATCCAAATACACTAAGTACACATATAAAGAGAATGAATTTTTTATTATGTACAACAAAGTCAGTATCCTACACATCTCAACTAAGTCGTCTTCTTGCAAGTCCTCTTCCACAAATCTGTGATCCCAAATGACGCATGCGGGTCCACGTATACATTGGATGTTTTGGCGAACAACGGACCTTCCGTGAGTACATCATTGTGATGGTTGAAGTCAATCTTCTTAAAATATTGGAGCACTCTTAACCCCTCACTCGTACACCGAAAGATGTCGTGTGGGATGAAATGCAAAAGGAAAAATCAGCACATAAGTGGAAAGCAATATGTATCTACACAAGGGAAAAGATATACCACTTTTTGTCCGTTGGCGCTACAACGATCGCAATTGCTTTAAGTAGCAACAACTGGTAAGGGAAATGAGAGTGCAGGTCTACTAAAGATATAAAACACGCTTGTTTTGGGTGGGACTGAAATGCAAAGAAAGCACGCGTTAAAACTGGTGAAACATGAACAACAAACTGGAAAAGCGAGATGTTTACTTACGTGAATCTACCCTAATGTCATTAGCAATTTTTGGTCTTGAACCTCAAAGTATTCTTCTTCGTTCAATGCAAAACACTGCATACAAAGAACGTAAAGCAAGGATGAGTACTATGATCACTCGGGCTATGACATTCAAGTCATTGGACTTTAGCTTCTTGTACGCTCTAATATAGAGATCACGGTGCAACAATCTAAGCATTACTAAACCTTCTCCTCGTCTGATGAAAGGTGGCTCCCGAGACACGTGGTAATAGTGATCACTTAGTCCCTCCATCGAACATCCAAGTAACATGTTAATATTGTTGGGAGTCAGCCTTAACTCCCGTTCAAACATGTAAGTCTGGACCTCTAATGGTTGGGTGAACAATTCCAAATTTGCATAAAACAATTTGACAATCCGCTCACAGTAACTTCCACCCAATCGGCACAAATCGACTAAGCCAGCCCTCTCAAACAATTCTTCAATTTCCAAATCAGCCAATGATTCGAAGTCTACTCTTCTAGAAATAATAATTGAACGGTGTTTAACATCAGCTTCATATTGTTCTTTCACGTCAGTTGTCCTGAAGAGTGGACAGTGGAACCCCGTTGTAATGGGTTAGAAACGGACCAATGCACCTGCTGCCAGTCGTTGTTGAGGTTGAGGATGAGGTTGAGGTTGATGTTATGCTTCAACCTCAGCTTGTGCTTCAATTCTGCCAACAGGGGCAACCATGGGTTCTCCAACTTCTACCGCGGCTGCTCCAACTTCACCCGCAATTGCTGCAACTTCCACCGCGGGTACTCCACCTTGCACCGCAGTGGAAATATTGCGGTGCAACTGATTGGCAATGACATCGGTTCCATCCGACTTCGTTCACTATCCGAGTCCGTCATTTTTGTCCGTGCCCGCGACTGAGTCTGCGATGGACCAATCTTTCGCTTGAGCGGCATTTTGTTTGATCGGGAATCCATTGGTATCGATTAAACAGTGTGGAACGAAGATCTTCATAGTTCAGTGGTTAATTTGTTAGCAAAAATAGTTTAGTGGTTAATTTGTCATTGAGGACAAAATACAATGGTTGATTTGTCATTTTCCCTAGTAAAAAATATGGACAAAATCAAAAAAATTAACCTCATTAAAAAAAATTCACATGTAAAGATCAATTAAAAAATATTAACCTACTTGTAAGGAATAATAAATATATAAATTATTAAATTATTATTCAATTTATAAGCTTAACTTTTTTGAATTATTATTATTTACTAACATTTCAGACGAATTCTCCTTCTTGCTGTTATTTTGATATGATGAATTTCTTTAACACATGATTTTTTAGTCCATTAACATTTTTTTACATAAATCTCAATTTCTTTTTTTTTTTTTTTGTGATTCTCATTTAATTATAATGCTCTTGTCTAAAACATTAAGCTTAAGGTCATAACTATGTGCAATTATAAAGTAGCAAAATCATCAAATAAGAATAATGTTTAATTAAATAATGATGGTCGTGTTAATAGTTAGGGGTGTGCAAAACTCCCTATGGCATTATTGAAATGACAAAACAATGTTTCTCAAAATGAATATTGTTAAAAATTGATTCGAACTAGATTGATTGGTTTGGTTCAGCTAGTTCTGTCCTATAAATATTTTCATAGTGACGCATTTGAATACATCAAATTAACAAAAAGATGTTTCATATGAATATGCTTCGATTAAAAAAAGGTACACCTTTTGAGAAGCAAATCTTGTCTAAAAGCCCACGTTTCAAACATGGCTTAAATTATTTGTGTTTATCATAATCATTAGTGCGGGACTACTATTCCAATAAAAGGGATTTTTTTCAAAATGGAATATGATGTGAGGTAACCTACACCACTAAGCCTGCCGTACGAGAGTGTGGGGGGCAACCTTATTTCATATTTTTGGCATACAATTTTTTTACTTTTAATTATCAACTATCACCACCTAGATACGGACCAGACAAAAATGTCGGGTCGAATAATCTAATTCTCGAAAAGTAATCAATCGCCCAACCCTAAACTTGATTCGCAACAAAAAAAACTCAAACCAAAATTAAAGCCTCAGTCGACCAGAGATTGGTCGAATTCTATAAAGTAATCACAAAATAATAAGATAGTGTTATATGATACAACCTAATGAGTATTGTGCATGAAATAAAACATCTCACACCTATTATACATATAAAATATTAAATAAAGAGTCTTCACCAAATAAAGAAATAAACACTCTAAAGAAACAAGGAAAACGAAGAGAACCACCATCACAACAATAAGCTAATCTTGGCCATCAAGATCCTTGAAAAAAAAAAACAGAAGAGTTTTTTGAGATGAACGACTAACTCAGTAAGGATCCTAAACTACATCTCATGCAGGAGAAAACTAATTTTATTATTTTATTTTAAAAACTCATAATTAAATGTTGAAAATGCAATGTATAGATTTACATTCAACAATTAACCACTTTAAAAACAACCTCCATGAACCATTGATAAGGCAAATCTCGAAAACATTGTTACATACATAGGTAGTTGTATATAAAATAGTGTTTGCACCGTTTTCTGTAGAAAAGTGTTCCAATGAAAATAAGATCACTCACAGATCTTTACATATTGTATGTCTACAAGAGCGTAAAAGGAAAAGAACAACTATTCGAAGGCTAGTCAACACGTATTGAACGTAACAATAAAACACAATGTCAAGTTTAGGGATTTGAACCCAATGACACAATATCATCGCTGTCTCAATACCACGCTGTGTGTATAAACAAAACATATTCACGCAACAGAAGATGTACAACAAACAGATTGCCCAAATTACAACCGAAACAATCAGAGGTCTGTTCGGTATAAAAAATATGAAATATCATGCATGTGTAAAATAAACATGCAAAACTAGCATACATATAGTACAAAAAAACTGACTTGTTGTTAAACAGGATATGCCAAGTTTTATGTAATACCCCAGATTTTCATAATACAAACCTAAGGTCTAAGTGGCGATTATTGGACGATGAAGGTTTGGTCAATAGTGAATTATGATACCCTAGATGTTGGTCATGTTAAGCTTAGGAGAAATATGACGATTGTTGGAGTTAAAATGGAGAAAGGGACACTATCAGACGCATGCGGACGGGTGCGGATGTGGCTTGGCCTCGTCCGAATTGAATCTGTCCAATTTGTGGACAGATTCGGACGTGTGCAGATGCCAAATCGCGTCTGAATGCCGGTTGCGGATGGTACATAATGAGTGAGGATGCCATTTCTCGTCCGTGGCCACGAGTTTTGTCTTGGGGATTTTACTCATGCGGGCGAGACTAGAGCGTCTGCACTCGTCTGAAAGTCCCCAGTTCAACGTATATTTAGGGATTTAAAATCTGTTTTCTTATCGTGTAGTCCATAACTACACCCCATGGGAGACACGTATGACCCTCCCCCCACCCTCGACCCGTAGACCACGACCCCCACCGCGTAGCCCAAGCTGGAGTTGACCTCTCCCTCCCCTATGGGTATGAATTGTCTCATCCCTCACCAAGTATAGACTTCGAGTTAGCCATCTCTTCCCTCCATTCTTCCATTTTTACGGTTTAGCTTCCCCTTCCTAAGTGAGAGCCGTGAGTGGAGTCCTCGTGGTGTGCTCCTGCGTGTGAGTTTCTTGTGTGTGAGAGAGTTCTAAATGAGAGGAGTTGTGAGTTAGCTATTGTGTGTTAAGCGTGAATGTGAGTGAAGTGAGTGGTAAGCTGTGGAGCTGGAGCTGCGTGAGCTATGGAGTGTTGTCTCTGCTCTGTGTCTTCGTTAGTGGTAAGGAAATATGGGTGTCTTGGCCTGTGGAGGCCCTACACCACAAGTAGTGTTAGTTTACTTGGATGATACTCTGTTGTGATTTCCTTATTGATGCTCTATGACTTCCTTATCGTTACTGTTGTTGTTAAATGTTAGTTGATATTGTTAGTGGATAGTTCCTTAGTTGATCTACTACTATCATTTCCTGGGTTGATCTGCTGCCAAAATTCCTTGGATATTATTTTGTTGTTATTTCCTTGTTGATTGGTAGTGTAGATTCATTAGTGCTCCGTAGATCTTGCTAGCTCCAGAGTTTTCTTTATTGATTAATTCTGTTTTATTGTTTGTTATGCGATTCAAATACTCTACCTTGTTAAAGATGAATGCTAATGTTTAAAGGAGATAAATGGTTAAAATGTGAAAGGAGGAATGCTTACTATTTAGCTTAGTGTAAGTTCTAAGTGTTATAATTTCTTCATTTATGCTGTTTGTGTTGTTCTACCATGGGTTCGGTCTTGGTGTAGTTAAATCTCCTTGTGATAATCATAGTCGTTAAATAAACTGTTAACTTTCCTCATTCATAATATGTATATCGTTCTGCTTCCTTAGTTAATAACTTGTACTCTAAACTTGTATCAACACTTGTGACATGGAATTAAGTTAGTGAGCATGTTTAGTGTTAATAATCTTGATGCGTGTCAATTAATTAAGCACGTTAACTAACTTGACTAATTAACTTAACCAAATAGAATAGTTAACTACAATCAAACATGTTAATTAATTTAGATAATAATGGTACATAACTTAACTGTACATAGAGGTGGCTAACGGGCGGGCTGGCTCGCCAGCCCGCCCGCTCAGCCCGTTACTGTAGCGGTCCGAGCCCAGCTCGGACCGCTACAGTAACCGAGCGGGCTTGGCCCGGGCCCGGTAAGCGGTCCGAGCCGAGCCCGCATGCCTCAGCCCGCCAGCCCGCCAGCCCGGGGCTCGCGAGCCTGGTAAGCGG
>JAJTVF010004376.1:0-10273 GCA_022433065.1 Begonia loranthoides | reverse complement strand
GGATGTGGAGAAATCACAATGGAGAACAATTCTCGGGATTCACAACCTGTCAAAATTCTTGTGGGAACGGTGGATACAAGTGTCAATGGGTAATTCCTAGTCGATATAAGTATCGATCTGTCCAACGCTAAAGTCGACAATCGGCTGTAGCTGAAAATCTGAAATTTCAGAAAATCATGTGGGACCGATCGATCTTATGTATAATTCCTTGATAAATCCTCCATGCACTATGTAAAAGATTTTATGGACAATTTTGTGTTCGATGCAATGGGAATGCAAGCTAAAATATTATTGGAATTTTTAAAGTGTAAATTGTTGAGGGAAATGTATTTTAGATTTTCGATAGCGGGTAGTCGAGGTTTCGGTCGCGTATCGCGACTGAAATGCATTACATCATTGGACTGTCTTGTTGTTTGATATTGAAAATTGATTTGAAATTCTTACTGTGAAATGTTATTGTTTCGTGAAAAATGTACTAATGCCAATTACATATGTATACAAGATTGGTTTATGTAACAGAAATTATTCAAACTATGGGCTTTTGAAAAATGTTGCTTTAATTGATACTTTGAAGAATTGCTCTGTTGACCCTGGATGATTTGGTTTTTTATTTTTTGCTCTAGCTGTTTGAAACCGTGAATTACTGCTTGATTCCTACTGGAAGTTTCTATTAACCTACTATTATGAGTAACTAAAAGGGTCAATGATAGTGGGTTGGACGTAATGGAATGGTTTGCTTCGATGGGTGAATGGATTACTGTTTCTATTGCATGTCTAAATATTGCCTTCACTGGGTATTATGAATTGCAAAGTTGAATTCTGCTTTAGTTATTTGTTGCCCATCGTTAATATGCTGCTTATAAAGAAAAGTGAAGGTTGCCAATAGCTACTGTTATTTTTGTTGGAAAACTAGTTGCTGTCATGTAATGATGTTACCCTGTGAATGGCTGGATTGTTAACTATTGTAGTCAAATGTAATATCCCAAAATTTTATTATGCTAAGCATACTACTTAAGTGATAGTTCTAGGGTTTTTGGAGCTAAAATGGATGATTAAGGAATTGACCAAGAGAAACGTATTTGGAAGAACTGAATTATGATTCCCCAAATTATGCTCATATAAAGCTTAGGAGGATGATTTAGGATTATTGAAATTAACTTGGGTAATTTAAAATATTATTCAAGTGAAAAATATTTGGAAAAAGTTAATTCTGATACACCATTATGTTCATAATTATTTTAAGGGAAGGATTGAGGTTAATTGGAGAATTGTTTGATGATATTGGAGTTAGATAAGATGATAATAGAACTGGATTAGTGTTTTATACTCATGATATTGGTAAGAGAAAATGTACTTCGATATAGAAGGTTGAAAGTATAAGATCTATAATGTTTTGAAGTATATTGAATTTAGTAAATAATAAGGTGGAGGAGGAATTATGGACTATATATTGATTATGGGAGGATAAATTAAGGTTTGAATAATTTGGAAATTTATGTTAGAATAGTTTGGAATGTGATTTATTAAGGATATAGATAATATATATATATATATATATATATATATATATATATATATATATATATATATATATGTATGTATGTATTTATGTATGTATGTATGTATATTATTTGGAATATATATATTTGGAGAAGAAAAATGTGGTGGATCATAGGTTGAAGTGGAGGTTGATCATCCAAAAAAACATTTTGATCAACCTGTAATTTGTTTGGTGAAGAAATATTGTGGCAGATGATTGATTTGGTATGGAGGTTGATCACCCAAAGGATTTGTGATCAACCTGTAATTCAATAAGTGGCAGAATACGGATTGGCAGTCTACTGGAATGAAATGGCGGTTGATCGCCCACTAAAAGAATCATGCAACCAGTGTTTTAAAACAAACAACATTTTGAATGATTTCTGGTCAATCGTTAAAAGGATTTTATCAACCGGCACGAACAACGTAATCTGGAACAAAGAAATCAGCGGTTGATTGGTGGACTGGCGATGGATCGGCCAAGGATGAAATGATCCACCGATGATTTGGAAAGTCGCCAGAAATGGAAATGTCGTTGCCTGGAAGCTTCTGGATTGTCATTGGACGCGTCTGGATGATGGAACGTACTCCCCTTGGCCTTCTGTCCTCATCTAGATGATTAAGGGGTGTTGGATGCGGCCTATATATAGAGAAGAGTGGGACGAGAGTTTCGAAGTGAGGAAAACCATGGGGAAGCTCTACCGAAATCTTGAGAGAAGTCTTGCTTCTAGAGTTTGTGTTTGTCAAACTGAAAGGCTAAGGTTTGAGGTCTCTAAAGTTTTGTAGTTTTGAGAGAAAGAAATTGTGAAGGTTTACAAAGAGGTGAAACCATGGAGAGAAGAAGAGTGGTGAGGATATTCTAGTGCTTTGTGTGATGGAGAAATAGTTCATAGAGAGTGATAGATAGCCGAGTGAGTTTTGGAAGAAAAGAGAACATTGAAGAAGGATGAAAGTTGTTATTGGTGTTCTTTACTCTCGAATTTCAGGTAACAGACCTTCTTTCATTCTTATGGTGGTTTGTTAAACTGTGGTTGCTGTAGGTTGGTGATAGAATTTGGTTATGTTTAATATGCATGTTGAAATACGTTTTTGTTGGTTGTGTTATAATCTGCAACTCTTTCGACAAACTATGATGGAAGCATGATATGGAGATGGGTCTGTTACATCAAGTATTAGGATAACTTTTAGTAATCTGTTTATGGATATATTCTTCATGTGTTAAAGAAACTACTTTGATAAATCATGCATTGTGAATACTTTATTAGTGCAAGTTATTATCATATGGAATAAGATGTTGGGTTGACTAGTTGGATGAGGTTGGAAGCTACATTATATTGGTTAAATAGATTAGTAGTTAGGTTTTTCTAGTGGACATTATACCCTAATTAATTATGGAGACTTACGTTGATGAATGATATGGTTGGAGCTCCATGTTAGGATAGTTAGGGTAGAGGAATTATTCTGTTGGACATAATTGAAAAGCTATACATTATTGGGAAATTAATTTATCAAGTTAGGATTTATGATTATTCCATTGATGCTGAGTTTGTTAAACTGCAATGATTGATTAATAGGTTCTGTGAATAAGAAACTTAAGTGCTAACTCGTTAAAGCTAAGCACTCCAGGTAAATTGTACTGCATGTGTTTTGTCTGAAAGGGCCTACATCACCAGAATTAGGGGGGGTTTATTGTTTGTTTGATTGCTTGTTATGATGTGTATGTTTATTACAATTAGGTTTAGTTACTTAGTTAGGAATGGATCATGTTATTAGGACAAGATCAAGGAACACGTTAGATAGGATTATATGCGCACGACAATATTAATACTTGGAATCCTAGAGTATACAAAAGTGAATAAACATATATAGGTGGTTAGAGATGTGGGTTCTTAAGTTGGTCGCCTAGGTGTGTGCCACAGGATGGCCGCCTTGTGCATAAACCACTCTACCCTATCAAGTTGACATCTCTAACACTTGGATGGGTGAATCCTAAAGTATATGAAAGTGAATAAACGTAAATAGGTGATTAGAGATGTGGATTCTTGAGTTGGTCACCTAGGTGTGTGCCACGTGATGGCCACCTTGTACATAAACCGCTCTACCTTGTCAAGTTGGCATCTTTAACACTTGGATGGGTAATTGGAATTAAATGAAAATAGAAGAGTAATAGAATTAAATGGAATATACAAAAATAGTAGTTTTTGTGGTCCGGTTGGATATGCTTGGTGCAGAAACAGAATAAATAATAGTCAGAGACAGGAATGGTAACAGATAAGCAAAACAAAAAATTTAGTACAGACTTTAAAAGTTGTATGTGTATTTCATGTTTTACGTTTACACCACTTACTGAGCTTTAGGCTCATAGTTAGGTCTTGTGATGTAGGTAAGGAGTCGATGATTGGGTAAAGCTGATAAAGCATATAGCTGATGGAGTATTGTTGGGTTGGACATTTTTTTGTTGGTGACATTGACCTTTGGGGGTTATGGCTCACAGAAATGGAATAAATACGTTTAATTATTTAAGTGATTCAAAATACTTTCAAGTATTATTGGCTTTAAATGGTTTTAAATAAATGTTTTATCGATGCTTGTTTAAATAGTTTTTAAACTACTGGTTTGTGGTATTTACATGGTTAAGACTTCCGTTGTATGTTTACTCTGGTTTTCCCTCACGAGTGTTTTTAAAAGAAAGAAAATTTTTATACGGAAAAAGTTACGGGATGTTACATCAAATCTGTTAATAATCACATTATTCATTTCTTGGTTGTCTTTTTATGGTCCTCTGCCAATTTATGACTGTTCGTAGAAAAATCTCTGTCAAATAAATGTATGGTTCATGAGTTAGTAATCCCTTAGTATGTTAGGCCTTTACATTGTTTTCGATGAATTCATCAATAAATGTCATGTTTCCTGTTAAAAGTTCTATATATATATATATATATATATCGTGAACTATACATGACATCCTTGCATCTTAATTAGGGATTACGAAATTGTTGACATATTGCATGATATGCATAATAAATGTAAATAGCCGTGTGGGGGTTCAAGAGATTTGGTGCTGGTCCTCTTCTCTTGTACGGAAATCCCCAACGCTTGAAAACAAAAGAGAATGGTGACGGTCATCTGTGGTGACACACCTAATTGATGTATCTCCTCATCGGAGTGATCGTTAGCCACATGACCATAGGATGTATCCTTTCTCTCGGTATAATAGAAAAGATAGGTTATTTTCTTAAATGTATCGCATGAGCACGCATGAGCATTTACATTGCATTCCATTCTAATTCTTGTTGAGCGTTAGGCTCATTGTTTTATCTCGTGATGTAGGTGATTATTATGAGACATGTGACATGTAAACTAAGGAGGAGGCATTACAGGATGAGCTCTTGGGTTATCAGTCGGGTTCAACCTGATGGTTATGGCTCATGAAAAACAATGTGGGTTATTTTGAACAGTTAACTTCGGATTTTGAATATGGTAAACATTTTGTAACCATGGACTTTTGTTGGAAATGTTGAAACTATGTTTTGAAAATTTTTCATATGTTTCCGCTCATTTTTACTCTGATATGTTTTCAAACCAGTTTTCCTAATACGTGTTTTAAGAAAATTAAAAAAAAATTTATGGCTAAAAATGAGCGGAAACATATGAAAAATTTTCAAAACATAGTTTCAACATTTCCAACAAAAGTCCATGGTTACAAAATGTTTACCATATTCAAAATCCGAAGTTAACTGTTCAAAATAACCCACATTGTTTTTCATGAGCCATAACCATCAGGTTGAACCCGACTGATAACCCAAGAGCTCATCCTGTAATGCCTCCTCCTTAGTTTACATGTCACATGTCTCATAATAATCACCTACATCACGAGATAAAACAATGAGCCTAACGCTCAACAAGAATTAGAATGGAATGCAATGTAAATGCTCATGCGTGCTCATGCGATACATTTAAGAAAATAACCTATCTTTTCTATTATACCGAGAGAAAGGATACATCCTATGGTCATGTGGCTAACGATCACTCCGATGAGGAGATACATCAATTAGGTGTGTCACCACAGATGACCGTCACCATTCTCTTTTGTTTTCAAGCGTTGGGGATTTCCGTACAAGAGAAGAGGACCAGCACCAAATCTCTTGAACCCCCACACGGCTATTTACATTTATTATGCATATCATGCAATATGTCAACAATTTCGTAATCCCTAATTAAGATGCAAGGATGTCATGTATAGTTCACGATATATATATATATATATATATAGAACTTTTAACAGGAAACATGACATTTATTGATGAATTCATCGAAAACAATGTAAAGGCCTAACATACTAAGGGATTACTAACTCATGAACCATACATTTATTTGACAGAGATTTTTCTACGAACAGTCATAAATTGGCAGAGGACCATAAAAAGACAACCAAGAAATGAATAATGTGATTATTAACAGATTTGATGTAACATCCCGTAACTTTTTCCGTATAAAAATTTTCTTTCTTTTAAAAACACTCGTGAGGGAAAACCAGAGTAAACATACAACGGAAGTCTTAACCATGTAAATACCACAAACCAGTAGTTTAAAAACTATTTAAACAAGCATCGATAAAACATTTATTTAAAACCATTTAAAGCCAATAATACTTGAAAGTATTTTGAATCACTTAAATAATTAAACGTATTTATTCCATTTCTGTGAGCCATAACCCCCAAAGGTCAATGTCACCAACAAAAAAATGTCCAACCCAACAATACTCCATCAGCTATATGCTTTATCAGCTTTACCCAATCATCGACTCCTTACCTACATCACAAGACCTAACTATGAGCCTAAAGCTCAGTAAGTGGTGTAAACGTAAAACATGAAATACACATACAACTTTTAAAGTCTGTACTAAATTTTTTGTTTTGCTTATCTGTTACCATTCCTGTCTCTGACTATTATTTATTCTGTTTCTGCACCAAGCATATCCAACCGGACCACAAAAACTACTATTTTTGTATATTCCATTTAATTCTATTACTCTTCTATTTTCATTTAATTCCAATTACCCATCCAAGTGTTAAAGATGCCAACTTGACAAGGTAGAGCGGTTTATGTACAAGGTGGCCATCACGTGGCACACACCTAGGTGACCAACTCAAGAATCCACATCTCTAATCACCTATTTACGTTTATTCACTTTCATATACTTTAGGATTCACCCATCCAAGTGTTAGAGATGTCAACTTGATAGGGTAGAGTGGTTTATGCACAAGGCGGCCATCCTGTGGCACACACCTAGGCGACCAACTTAAGAACCCACATCTCTAACCACCTATATATGTTTATTCACTTTTGTATACTCTAGGATTCCAAGTATTAATATTGTCGTGCGCATATAATCCTATCTAACGTGTTCCTTGATCTTGTCCTAATAACATGATCCATTCCTAACTAAGTAACTAAACCTAATTGTAATAAACATACACATCATAACAAGCAATCAAACAAACAATAAACCCCCCCTAATTCTGGTGATGTAGGCCCTTTCAGACAAAACACATGCAGTACAATTTACCTGGAGTGCTTAGCTTTAACGAGTTAGCACTTAAGTTTCTTATTCACAGAACCTATTAATCAATCATTGCAGTTTAACAAACTCAGCATCAATGGAATAATCATAAATCCTAACTTGATAAATTAATTTCCCAATAATGTATAGCTTTTCAATTATGTCCAACAGAATAATTCCTCTACCCTAACTATCCTAACATGGAGCTCCAACCATATCATTCATCAACGTAAGTCTCCATAATTAATTAGGGTATAATGTCCACTAGAAAAACCTAACTACTAATCTATTTAACCAATATAATGTAGCTTCCAACCTCATCCAACTAGTCAACCCAACATCTTATTCCATATGATAATAACTTGCACTAATAAAGTATTCACAATGCATGATTTATCAAAGTAGTTTCTTTAACACATGAAGAATATATCCATAAACAGATTACTAAAAGTTATCCTAATACTTGATGTAACAGACCCATCTCCATATCATGCTTCCATCATAGTTTGTCGAAAGAGTTGCAGATTATAACACAACCAACAAAAACGTATTTCAACATGCATATTAAACATAACCAAATTCTATCACCAACCTACAGCAACCACAGTTTAACAAACCACCATAAGAATGAAAGAAGGTCTGTTACCTGAAATTCGAGAGTAAAGAACACCAATAACAACTTTCATCCTTCTTCAATGTTCTCTTTTCTTCCAAAACTCACTCGGCTATCTATCACTCTCTATGAACTATTTCTCCATCACACAAAGCACTAGAATATCCTCACCACTCTTCTTCTCTCCATGGTTTCACCTCTTTGTAAACCTTCACAATTTCTTTCTCTCAAAACTACAAAACTTTAGAGACCTCAAACCTTAGCCTTTCAGTTTGACAAACACAAACTCTAGAAGCAAGACTTCTCTCAAGATTTCGGTAGAGCTTCCCCATGGTTTTCCTCACTTCGAAACTCTCGTCCCACTCTTCTCTATATATAGGCCGCATCCAACACCCCTTAATCATCTAGATGAGGACAGAAGGCCAAGGGGAGTACGTTCCATCATCCAGACGCGTCCAATGACAATCCAGAAGCTTCCAGGCAACGACATTTCCATTTCTGGCGACTTTCCAAATCATCGGTGGATCATTTCATCCTTGGCCGATCCATCGCCAGTCCACCAATCAACCGCTGATTTCTTTGTTCCAGATTACGTTGTTCGTGCCGGTTGATAAAATCCTTTTAACGATTGACCAGAAATCATTCAAAATGTTGTTTGTTTTAAAACACTGGTTGCATGATTCTTTTAGTGGGCGATCAACCGCCATTTCATTCCAGTAGACTGCCAATCCGTATTCTGCCACTTATTGAATTACAGGTTGATCACAAATCCTTTGGGTGATCAACCTCCATACCAAATCAATCATCTGCCACAATATTTCTTCACCAAACAAATTACAGGTTGATCAAAATGTTTTTTTGGATGATCAACCTCCACTTCAACCTATGATCCACCACATTTTTCTTCTCCAAATATATATATTCCAAATAATATACATACATACATACATAAATACATACATACATATATATATATATATATATATATATATATATATATATATATATATATATATATATTATCTATATCCTTAATAAATCACATTCCAAACTATTCTAACATAAATTTCCAAATTATTCAAACCTTAATTTATCCTCCCATAATCAATATATAGTCCATAATTCCTCCTCCACCTTATTATTTACTAAATTCAATATACTTCAAAACATTATAGATCTTATACTTTCAACCTTCTATATCGAAGTACATTTTCTCTTACCAATATCATGAGTATAAAACACTAATCCAGTTCTATTATCATCTTATCTAACTCCAATATCATCAAACAATTCTCCAATTAACCTCAATCCTTCCCTTAAAATAATTATGAACATAATGGTGTATCAGAATTAACTTTTTCCAAATATTTTTCACTTGAATAATATTTTAAATTACCCAAGTTAATTTCAATAATCCTAAATCATCCTCCTAAGCTTTATATGAGCATAATTTGGGGAATCATAATTCAGTTCTTCCAAATACGTTTCTCTTGGTCAATTCCTTAATCATCCATTTTAGCTCCAAAAACCCTAGAACTATCACTTAAGTAGTATGCTTAGCATAATAAAATTTTGGGATATTACATTTGACTACAATAGTTAACAATCCAGCCATTCACAGGGTAACATCATTACATGACAGCAACTAGTTTTCCAACAAAAATAACAGTAGCTATTGGCAACCTTCACTTTTCTTTATAAGCAGCATATTAACGATGGGCAACAAATAACTAAAGCAGAATTCAACTTTGCAATTCATAATACCCAGTGAAGGCAATATTTAGACATGCAATAGAAACAGTAATCCATTCACCCATCGAAGCAAACCATTCCATTACGTCCAACCCACTATCATTGACCCTTTTAGTTACTCATAATAGTAGGTTAATAGAAACTTCCAGTAGGAATCAAGCAGTAATTCACGGTTTCAAACAGCTAGAGCAAAAAATAAAAAACCAAATCATCCAGGGTCAACAGAGCAATTCTTCAAAGTATCAATTAAAGCAACATTTTTCAAAAGCCCATAGTTTGAATAATTTCTGTTACATAAACCAATCTTGTATACATATGTAATTGGCATTAGTACATTTTTCACGAAACAATAACATTTCACAGTAAGAATTTCAAATCAATTTTCAATATCAAACAACAAGACAGTCCAATGATGTAATGCATTTCAGTCGCGATACGCGACCGAAACCTCGACTACCCGCTATCGAAAATCTAAAATACATTTCCCTCAACAATTTACACTTTAAAAATTCCAATAATATTTTAGCTTGCATTCCCATTGCATCGAACACAAAATTGTCCATAAAATCTTTTACATAGTGCATGGAGGATTTATCAAGGAATTATACATAAGATCGATCGGTCCCACATGATTTTCTGAAATTTCAGATTTTCAGCTACAGCCGATTGTCGACTTTAGCGTTGGACAGATCGATACTTATATCGACTAGGAATTACCCATTGACACTTGTATCCACCGTTCCCACAAGAATTTTGACAGGTTGTGAATCCCGAGAATTGTTCTCCATTGTGATTTCTCCACATCC
>JAJTVF010004368.1:0-13214 GCA_022433065.1 Begonia loranthoides | reverse complement strand
TTTTTTTGTGTGATATTGCTATTTACTGTCTATAAAGCCTTCAAATCTAAGCATTGACGATTCACTGAGAAAAACTCTGTAGTATATCAACACTCGTGAAGATGATTATGAATTTAGTTCCTTAATCAGCTTTTCGTAATTTGCTATCTAATGATGCAGCAAAATACCCTCAAGGACGATCGTTCATTCGACCATCAGGCACGGAAGATGTCATTCGCGTCTACGCCGAAGCGGAAACACAAGAAGCGGCAGACAACCTTGCCAGGTCTATGGCAACCCTAATCAGCAGGTTCCTGGGCTAGAAAGAGTTTTGTAAGTTGAAGAACTAATTATGGGGATTAAGAGTGAAATAAGCAGTGACGTTTAATTTTTAATTGTTGGGTTTTGAGACTAATTGCTAAAGTATTCCAATAGAGAACGGTTCGTTTAATAATTAATAAGCAGTGAAATATATGATTTTGTTACATAAAAGAATTAAAATTTCAACATTTTTATTGTATTAAACAATGATTAAAATGTAATTGTAATAGGGTAATAATAATATAAATGTAATGTAATTGTTGGGTATGTCCAGGCTCATTCATGATCCTTGTCTCGCAGGTGCTGGAGAGCATTAACAAACTTGAAATGCAAATCCGGATTTTGTCTCTGATCTGCGATGTCCATTGTAATGCATGATTTATCAGATCTATTGAGATTTCTACTTACAACATGTTGCCAAATATTCTTGATCTCCTCCACCCTCAAAGGCTTTATGAGATACGCGCTGGCTCCACTCTTTATCCCTTTCGTTACATTTTCAGGATCATCCCTTGCAGACACCACTGCGTCGACATGTATTTAACATTGTTTGTAAGCACTTGCACTAAAAGATCAACATAAAACACATCTAAGCATGAAAGAAAAAGGTGTTGCTCTCCTAAAATAAAACTATATATTACTGTTTAAATATAATTAAAAAATAAAACAAAAGAAATATAGATGGATGTTGGAGCTTACAGACGACTGGGATATCCATTTCAAGATTGATGATTTCCAGCAGCTTCAAGTCATCCATGTCCAGCCTCTCCCCGTTAGAGATTACAATGTCAAATTTCTCTTCTGGTTGTGTTAGAGATTACAATGTCAAATTTCTCTTCCGGTTGTCTCAGCAATTTCAATGCTTCATATGCTTCTGTTGCAGCAGTAACTGCAATTGTTACAGTAATTTCAAGATATTTCTCATAATTCTTCGTCATATGTAATTTTTCTATTAGTATTATGAAATTCTCCCCCTATTAATTTATCAGTAATTTCCCAAACACTTAATTTTATAATGTATGAAAATTATTCAACTATTCGATACTTTGGTTTTCATATCCTGATGAAATAATCACATACCAAAAAGAAGTAATAGACTGACTTAGAGTTTAATTAGACAAAACTTCAAACCTAAAAATTTTGTGCTTTAAAATTGTTAAGTTTGATAGAATGTCCATTTAATACCGTTGAAATTGAGGATGGATCTTCTTCCTTTTAGCTGAGCGTCTCCCCCTCCTCTTCAATGCTCTTGGTCCCCCTTTTATTTTTTAAAAGCCGAAAACTTCTCTTCTCTCTGTACTTCCATTCTGCAAAGAGAAGCGATGGTCCTTCAACGAGAAAATTTCGAGGGCGAGAGAACGAGAATTGAGGGTGGCTTTTGGTGAACATTTTTGGGTTGTTTATGTTAGTTTCTTTAATTTCATACTTTCATACAATTACTTTTATTTTCCCAAATCAATTAACGTCATTTGATGCAACCAACCGTTACGTTTAATTACGGATAAACAAACATTTATGCTTACCTTGATCCATGCTTTGTTGCTGTAAACGTTGATCCGGAAAATATTTTCTCGCCTTAAACCTTTTTCCTTACGTCTCTTTGATGATCAAGAGATGAATGTATGATTTCTTTTATTTTCCCTCTTCTGTCTTCTCGGGTGGAGATGGCGTTAAGAGAGAGAAGCCTTTCAAAAGAGATGGAGCAAATGCCAAAAACCCAGGGTTGTTAATGAGAAAGAGAGTGAGCATTTTATTAAGAAGAGAGAGTGTCATGAAGAAGAAAATTAACACTTGCTTGTTCCAATTTCTCTTCCTGTCGTAGTCCATTCAATGAGCATTCAATGAGAAGAAAGAAGAAAATATAGAAAATGAGAGAGAATTCTATTTTAACTTCTCTTTCCCTTTTCTCACGTGTTTCTGCACTCTCTTTTCAAAACTAAGACAACACCATATTCATGCAAATCTCAATTAAGAGATTTAATTTCTTTCCTTGTCAATTTACTTGATTGCCCTTCATTTTACAAGGAATTACTTAAATGGCATTTCATCTCTTTTAACAATACATTATTTACTTAACAAGGTCAAGGTGAGGGAATTACAACCCAATTAACTTAATTCTTTTACACTTAACAATCATCACATTAAGCACTTTAATATTAAGTCAATATACTTTAATTCACATAGACCACATTTATAGATTATTAGAAAATAATCTAACAATGTCCCACTTGAGCTATGTTATATTAACTTTAATAAAATCGATTTCCAGCTATCACTTTTCAGCTATCACAACTTTCATTCACAATCTATTTCTATAGTATACCATAATGTGAATTTATCAAGTGTTTTTTTCATAATAAATTGTATAACTGGATCATGGCAGTCACAAGTCTTTACTGACGATATGATTCTTTCTATGTATCACGAATTAACACAATGTATTAATTCTTTAATCGAGGAATACTATATATATACCTTTCAACTTTATCTTTTCATAAAGTTTACCTTATTATTCATAAACAACGTTAATTGTATACACCATTCTATGAATAATAAACATACATACAAAAACATTTCTGTTATGAATTCAAAAATGTCATAAAATACAAGTTATGCTTTTATAATCACATATGCAAAGATTTGTCACCTAAACCCATCCTTTCAACATGTTCTTTAAAGGCTTTGGGTGGATATCCTTTGGTTAACGAATCCGCTATCATCAAACTTGTACTTATATGCTCCATGCATACTTTTTGTTTTTGTATTTCTTCTTTGACTGACAAGTACTTTAAATCCATATGTTTTGCTCCTTTCGAGTACTTGTCATTCTTCTAGAAGAATACAGCTGCAGAATTGTCACAATAAATTTTCAGCGGTCTATTGATATTGTCGACCATTTCTAGATCCTGAATTAAGTTTCGCAACCACAATGCTTGAATTGTAGCTTCAAAACATACTACAAATTTTGCCTCCATAGTGGAAGTAACAATCGAAGACTGCTTTCCACTTTTCCATGATACGGCTCCTCCAGCTAATAGGAACACGTAACCAAATGTAGATTTCCTCCAGTCTACACATTCGCCATAATCTGAATCTAAATATCCAATCACCTCAAGATGATTTGATTTTCTATACGTGAGCATATAGTTCTTTGTTCCTTGTAAATACCGAAGTACTTTCTTTGCAGTTTTCCAGTGATCCATCTTGGGTTACTTTGATATCAACCCAACATCTCTACTTCAAAATTGATGTCTGGTCGAGTACATGTCATTGCATACATTAAGCTTCCTACTGCTGATGCATATGGAATAGATTCTATTTCCTTACATTCTAAATCACTTTTCGGACATTGCATTTGATTAAACTTGTCCCCTTTCTGAATTGGAGCAACACCAGTAGAACACTTATCCATTCTGAATCTCTCTAGAATTTTATCGATATATCCTTTCTGAGACAATCCTAGCAAACCTTACTGTCTATCACAGAATATTTCTATTCCAATTACATAGGCTGCCCCACCCATATCTTTCATTTCAAAATTCTTAGAGAGAAAAGCTTTTACGTCATGTAACATTCCTTTATCATTTGCAACAAGAATAATATCGTCAACATACAATACCAGGATACTAAACTTGCTCCCATTGACCTTCATATAGATACATCAATCAACGGTGTTTTCTATAAAACCATATGACGTAATAGTATCGTTAAACTTAATATACCATTGTCTAGAAACTTGTTTTAATCCATAAATTGACTTCTTCAATTTACACAGCAATTTTTCATTTCTAGGAAATGAAAACCCTTATGGTTGATCCATATACAATTCTTCCTCTAAGTCACTATTCAGAAAGGCGGTTTTTACGTCCATTTGGTGAAGCTCTAAATCATAATGAGCTACCAAAGCCATAACAATCCTTAAAGAGTCCTTCTTTGAAACTAGAGAGAAGGTCTCTTTAGAGGCAATGCCATCTTTCTGAGTGTAACGTTTGGCGACAAGTCTGGCCTTATACCTTTTGATGTTACCTTTCACATCACGTTTGGTTTTGAAAATCCATTTACAACTAACACGTTTCTTTCTTTCAAGTAACTCTACAAGTTTCCAGACTTTATTGTCATCCATCGATTGCAACTCTACTTTCATAGCATTTAACCACTTTTCAGAATTATTACATTTCATGGCTTGTTTATATGAATCTAGATATTTGTTGTTACTCAAGTCACATTCCTCTTCAATTGCATAAATCACATAATCATCAGAAATTACTGGTCTTCTTTGCCTTACAGACCTTCGCAATTCTGGTTCTTGTGATGGTTCACTTACGACTTGATTATCATTAATATGTTCATCATTGACACGTTCACCTTGCATGGTTTGAATATTCATATATCTTTTCGGTATGTTGTTGGACTGTGATACAACAAAAGGAATGACAACTTGATGAGAAGTACTAGGTGTTGTTTCCTCTACCCAATTCTCTTGAATATTCACCTTTCCTGATTCATCACTCCCACTGAACTGGCAATTCTTAATGAATCGAGCATTTCCAGATTCAACTATTCTTGTACTATGCTTTGGACAGTAAAATATGTACCATTTTGACTTTTTTGGATAGCCGATGAAATAACCACTGACTGTTCTTCAATCGAGCTTCTTTTCATGTGGATTATATATTCTTACTTCTGCCGGATAACCCCAAACATGGATATGTCTCAAACTAAGTTTTCTTCCTATCCACAGTTTATAAGGTGTCTTAGGAACTGCCTTACTAGGAACCCTATTCAGCAAATATGCAGCAGTTTTCAAATCGTGCATCCACAACGATAAAGGTATATCACTTTGATTCATCATACTCCTAACTATTTTGATAAGAGTATGATTCCGCCTTTCAGCTACATCATTTTGTTGTGGTATTCCCGGCATTGTATATTGTCCACAAATGCCTCGACTTTCGAGAAACCTTACAAATTGACCTTTGTTTTGTCCATTCTCATCAAATTTTTTATAATATTCATCACCTCTATCAGACTTCACTATCTTTAATTTTCTATCTAACTGTCTTTCCACCTCATTAATGAATATTTCTAGAACATTCATCGCTTGAGACTTTTCATGCAGTAGATACAAATAACCATAACGTGAGAAGTCATCGATAAATGTGATAAAATATTTTTCACCACTCCATGAAGGAGTGTCGAATGGACCACATATGTCAGTGTGTATCAATTCTAAAAGTTCACTACTTCTTGTGGAATGATACTTTGATGTGTGTTTAGTTTACTTTCTTTTAATGCAATCTATACACATGTCATAGTCATTTAAATCTAATTGAGGTCAAATATTACTTTTCATTAACCTCAACATCCTTTCTTTAGATATATGACCTAGACGTTTGTGCCATAATGAAGTAGAACTTTTATTTGTTGCATTACGTTTAGTTCCAATCACATGATCAACATTAAATAGGGAATCAAAATATTTAGCATAAAGATTGAAACAGTACAAACCATTTTTCAAAATGCTAGAACCATAACAGTATTTTTATTGGTACAAAGAAAACACACAATTACCAATCTCAATGTTAAATCCAACTCCAACTTTGCAACAGAAATTAAATTCTTAGCACAGTTAGGAACGTAGAGACACTTCTCTAGGTCCAGATGATATCTTGTATCCAGGATCAATCTATACGTCCCAATTTCGTGTATCCGTGTTTTCATTCTGTTTCCCATATACAGGAATTTTTCATTCCCGTTTATGGGCTGGATCAAAAGAAATCCCTATGTTACATTAGATACATAAGTAGTAGCTCCAGAATCTAACAACCAAGTATTACTAGGCAATTCTATAATATTTGATTCAAAACATACTGAAACAAATAATGTACATTTCTTTTCGAACTAAGCTTTTCTTTTCGAACAATCTTTCTTGATGTGTCCAGCTTTGTTACAGAAGTAGCATTTAAGCGCTTTGTGGATCTGACCATCTTTTATCTTTAATTGGCATTTTCCCTTCTGTTTGTTTTTTTTACTCGGTTTTCCTCTGCTACTAGTGGCTTCCTTTTGAAACGTTAAATGAACGGTATGGTCCTTTAATTTCTTCAACCTCCCTTCTTCTTGAATTAACATGGCCTTAATTTCTTGAAAGTTCTATTTTTCTTTAATGGTGTTATAATTCACCTGGAACTGGCCAAATTCAAGAGGAAGTGAGTTAATGATAAATTGAACCAAGAATGATTCACTTACATCCATACCCAACGTTTTTAGTCATGCTACCAAATTGGCCATACTTTTTACATGATCATGAATGGATTGAGGCCAATCAAATTTCTTGCTCGTCAACTCACTCATTAAATTCCCTACAACAGACTTATCCGTAATGTCTGATTGAGACTATTCTTTTATTTTCGACATGAATTCCTTTGCATTGTTCGTCTTTGGCATTGATGACTTAACGTTTTCAGCCATTGTCATTTTCATTAAGCTCAAACTCAGCCTATTAGATCGCTCTCAAGTCTCACTGTATGACTTGTCAGCATCCGTACTGGTCTCATTAAGGGCTGGTGGTCTATCACAAACTAATGCCAGGTCTAAATCTAATACACCAAGTTGAAATTGGATTTGTTCAAACCAATCAGCATAGTTCAGACCATTGAATTTGAGTAGTGCATTACCAGAGGCAAATAAATTCTTTGAAGCTGCAAAATATAACACATGCTCATTCATTAATTTATTCGAATTCAGATAACCATAATTTATCTATTTAAGTTCACTTTTGGGTAATCCTTAAAAAATTAAAACAATCATTGATGTTATTATTTATACTTTACTAGACTCATAAACATATTTAGTGCAATATATTTAATATCTTTGGATATTTAAATATATTAATTAAATATGTAAATGTGTCACTTAAATATTATTAATTATAAACATTGGTCCACATTTGGGTGATCTACTAGTTTTTTAATTAATAATTTACTTTCAATAATATCATAATAATTATTACCATAATTAAATGAATAAATTGCACAATTTAATATTGATCATTTCAAACTAGGTCACTTTGGTGACTCATAAGTTTCTATACATCAATATTTAATTGAGTCAATTTTCCTTTATTTCATTTATTTTAACTTGTATTTTTATTTTTATGTCACTATCATCTTAAATGGACACTGAAAATTACAGATTCAATTCTTACGAGAACAGTAAATATAAAAAATGAATCTATAATAATTGAAAACAGGTTAGTCCAAATGGCCACCCACATGGTTTATTGTGTGGAGTGCTTGGGTTTAAATCCCAGGTTTTTTTCTTTTCTACACTTCAAAATTAATATGCATATGACAAATATTTATATATAAATAAATAGTCACAAAAACTGTCATAGTCCAAATGGTCACCCACTTGGTTATCTTACTTCTAGAGCGAGATTTGATTCTCCATAATGTGTTTTGGCCATTTTCTTTTATTTTAATAAATTAACATCCATACTTAACCTTAAACAATCCAATTTTTATGCTGAATATCAAAATAAATTTTTATGCTGAATCAATTATGCAGAACAATTATACATAATTATGTAGCAAAGAAACGCAATAATTATTATGCATAAACGATGCAAAATTAACCTTTATGTTTGAAACAATTGCAAAATAACCTTTATGTTCAGAATAATTATTCAACAACTTACAACTTTTATGCAGAAACGTTTATATAAAATATTTATGCCGAAACGAAACTCATTAAATTCTTGTTCATGGCAAATCAAAAAGTTAATTACTGAGCTCTGATACCAACTGTTAGTTTCTTTAATTTCATACTTTCATACGAACAATACTTTTTTTTCCCAAAATCAATTAACGTCGTTTGATTCAACCAATCGTTACGTTTAATTACGGATAAACAAACCTTTATGCTTACCTTAATCCATGCTTTGTTGATGTAAACGTTGATCCAAAAAACGTTTTCTAGCCTTGAACCTTTTTCCTTACGTCTCTTTGATGATCAAGAGATGAATGTATGATTTCTTCTATTTTCCCTCTTCTGTCTTCTCGGGTGGAGATGGCATTAAGAGAGAGAAGCCTTTCAAAAGAGATGGAGCAAATGCCAAAAACCCAGGGTTGTTAATGAGAAAGAGAGTGAACATTTTATTAAGAAGAGAGAGTGTCAGGAAGAAGAAAATTAACACTTGTTTTTTCCAACTTCTCTTCCTGTCGTAGTCCATTCAATGAGCATTCAATGAGAAGAAAGAAGAAAATATAGAGAAGGAAAGAGAATTCTATTTTAACTTCTCTTTCCCTTTTCTCACGTGTTTATGCACTCTCTTTTCAAAACTCCTGCACTCTCTTTTCAAAACTGAGACAACACCATATCCATGCAAATCTCAATTAAGAGATTTAATTTCTTTCCTTGTCAATTTACTTGATTGCCCTGCATTTTAGAAGGAATTACGTAAATGGCATGTTATCTCTTTTAACCATACATTATTTACTTAACAAGGTCAAGGTGAGGGAATTATAACCCAATTAACTTAATTCTTTTACACTTAACAATCATCACATTAAGCACCTTAATATTAAGTCAATATACTTTAATTCACATAGACCACATTTATAGATTATTAGAAAATAATCTAACAATCTCCCACTTGGGCTATGTTATATTAACTTTAATAAAATCGATTTCCAGCTGTCACAACTTTCATTCACAATCCATTTCTAGTATACCATAATGTGAATGTATCAAGTGTTCTTTTCATAATGAATTGTATAACTGGATCATGACAGTCACAAGTCTTTAATGATGACATGATTCTTTCCATGTATCACAAATTAACACAATGCATTAATTCTTTAATCAAGGAATACTATATATATACCTTTCAACTTTATCTTTTCATAAAGTTTACCTTATTATTCATAAACAACGTTAATTGTATACACCATTCTATGAATAATAAACATAAATACAAAAACATTTCTGTTATGAATTCAAAAATGTCATAAAATACAAGTTATGCTTTTACAATCACAGATACAAAGATTTGTCACCTAAACTCATCCTTTCAACATGTTCTTTAAAGGCTTTGGGTGGCAATCCTTTGGTTAACGGATCCGCTATCATCAAACTTGTACTTATATGCTCTATGCATACTTTTTGTTTTTGTATTTCTTCTTTGATTGACAAGTACTTTAAATCCATATGTTTTGCTCCTTTCGAGTACTTGTCATTCTTCGAGAAGAATATAGCTGCGAAATTGTCACAATAAATTTTCAATGGTCTATCGATATTGTCGACCATTTCTAGACATTGAATTAAGTTTCGCAACCACAATGCTTGAATTGTAGCTTCAAAACATGCTACAAATTCTGCCTCCATAGTGGAAGTAGCAATCGAAGACTACTTTCCACTTTTCCATGATACGGCTCCTCCAGCTAATAGGAACACATAACTGAATGTAGATTTCCTCGAGTCTACAAATCTACCATAATCTAATATCCAATCACTTCAAGATGATTTGATTTTCTGTACATGAGCATGTATTCCTTTGTTCCTTGTAAATACCGAAAGATTTTCTTTGTAGCTTTCTAGTGATATATTCCTGGGTTACTTTGATATCGGCCTAACATCCCTACTGCAAAATTGATGTCTAGCCGAGTACATGTCATTGCACACATTAAGCTTCCTACTGCTGATGCATATGGAATATATTCCATTTCTTTACGTTCCAAATCATTTTTCGGACATTGCATTTGATTAAACTTGTCCCCTTTCTGAATTGGAACAACACCAGCGGAACACTTATCCATTCTGAATCTCTCTAGAATTTTATCGATATATCCTTTATGAGGCAATCCCAACAAACCTTGTTGTCTATCACAGAATATTTCAATTCCAATTACATAGACTGCGTCACCCATATCTTTCATTTCAAAATTCTTAGAGAGAAAAGCCTTTACGTCATGTAACATTCCTTTATCATTTGCAATAAGAAGAATATCATCAACATACAACACCAGGATTCCCACTAACCTTAATATAGATACACCTACCAATGGTGTTCTCTATAAAACCATACGACGTAATGGTATCGTTAATATACCATTGTCTGGAAGCTTGTTTTAATCCATAAATTGACTTCTTCAATTTACACACCAAATTTTCATTTCTAGGAAATAAAAATCCTTCTGGTTGATCCATATACACTTCTTCCTCTAAGTCACCGTTAAGAAAGGCGGTTTTTACTTCCATTTGGTGAAACTCTAAATCATAATGAGCTACCAAAGTCATAACTATCCTTAAAGAGTCCTTCTTTGAAACTGGAGAAAAGATCTCTTTATAGTCAATGCAATCTTTCTGAGTGTAACCTTTGGCGACAAGTCTGGCCTTATACCTTTCAATGTAAACTTTCGAGTCACGTTTGGTTTTGAAAATCCATTTACAACTAACACTTTTTTTTTCTTTCAGGTAACTCTACAAGTTCCTAGACTTTATTGTCATCCATTGATTGTAACTCTACTTTTATAGCATTTAACCACTTTTCATAATTATTATATTCCATGGCTTGTTTAAATGAATCTGGATCTTTGTCGTTATTCAAGTCACATTTCTCTTCAAGTGAATAAATCACATAATCATCATAAATTGCTGGTCTTCTTTGCCTTACAGACCTTCGCAATTCTGGTTCTTGTGATGGTTCACTTACAACTTGATTATCATTAATATGCTCATCATTGACACGTTCACCTAGCGTGGTTTGAATATGCATATGTCGGTCCAGTATGTTGTTGGACTGTGATACAACAAAAGGAATGACAACTTGATGAGAAGTACTAGGTGTTGTTTCCTCCACCCAATTCTCTTGAATATTCACCTTTCGTGATTCATCACTCCCACTGAACTCGCCATTCTCAATGAATCGAGCATTTCCAGATTCAACTATTCTTATATTATGCTTTGGACAATAAAATATGTACCCTTTTGACTTTTCCGGATAGCCGATGAAATAAGCACTGATGGTTCTTGCATCGAGCTTCTTTTCATATGGATTATATATTCTTACTTCTACCGAACAACCCAAAACATGGATATGTCTCAAACTAGGTTTCCTTTCCGTCCACAGTTCATAAGGTGTCTTAGAAACTGCCTTATTAGGAACCCTATTCAGCAGATATGCAGTGGTTTTTAAACCGTGCATCCACAACGATAAAGGTACGTCACTATTATTCATCATACTCCTAACCATTTCGATAAGAGTACGATTCCGCCTTTCAGCTACACCATTTTGTTGTGGTGTTCCTTGCATTGTATATTGTGCACGAATGCCTCGACTTTCGAGCAACCTTGCAAATGGACCTCTGTTTTGTCCATTTTCATCAAATTTTTCATAATATTCACCACCTCTATCAGACCTCATTACCTTTACTTTTCTATATAACTGTCTTTCCACCTCATTGATGAATGTTTCTAGAATATTCATCGCTTGAGACTTTTCATGCAGTGGATACAAATAACTATAACATGAGAAGTCATCAATAAATGTGATAAAATATTTTTCACCACTCCATAAAGGAGTGTCTAATGGACCACATATATCAGTGTATATCAATTCTAAAAGTTCATTGCTTCTTGTGGCAGGATACTTTGATGTGTGTTTAGTTTGCTTTCCTTTAATGCAATCTATACACACGTCCCAGTCATTTAAATCTAATTGAGGTAAAATATTACGTTTCATTAACGTCAACATCCTTTCTTTAGATATATGACCTAGACGTTTATGCCATAATGAAGTAGAACTTTCATTTGTTACATTACGTTTAGTTCCAATCACATGATCAACATTAAATAGGGAATCAAAATATTTAGCATCAAGATTAAAACAGTACAAACCATTTTTCAAAATACCAGAACCATAACAGTATTTTTGTTTGTACAAAGAAAACACATCATTACCAATCTCAATGTTAAATCTAACATAATCCAACTTTGCAATAGAAATTAAATTCCTAGCACAGTTAGGAATGTAGAGACACTTCTCTAGATCCAGATGATATCTAGTAACCAGGATCAATCTATACGTCCCAATTCCTTGTATCCGTGCTTTCATTCTGTTTTCCATATACAGGAATTTTTCATTCCCGTTTATGGGCTGGATCGAAAGAAATCCCTGTGTAACATTGGATACATTAGTAGTAGCTCCAAAATCTAACAACCAAGCTTCAAAACATACTAAAACAAATAGTGTACCGTTCTTTTCGAACCAAGCTTTTCTTTTCAGACAATCTTTCTTGATGTGTCCAGCTTTGTTGCAGAAGTAGCATTTAAGCACTTTTTGGATCTGACCATCTTTTATCTTTAATTGGCCTTTTCCCTTCTGTTTGTTCTTTTTATTCGGTTTTTCTTTGCTATTAGTGGCTTCTTCCTGAAACGTTGAATGAGCGGTATGGTTCTTTAATTTCTTTAACCTCCCTTCTTCTTGAATTAACATGGCCTTAATTTCTTGGAAGTTCTATGTTTCTTTAATGGTGTTATAATTCACCTGGAACTGGCCAAATTCAAGAGGAAGCGAGTTGATGATAAATTGAACAAAAAATGATTCACTTATATCCATACCCAACGTTTTTAGTCGTGCTGCCAAACTGACCATACTTGTTACATGATCATGAATGGGTTGCGACCAATCAAATTTCTTGGTCGTCAACTCACTGATCAGATTCCCTACAACAGACTTATCAGTAATGTCTGATTGGGAATATGCTTTTATTTTTGACATGAAATCCTTTGCATCATTCGTATTTGGCATGGATGACTTAACATTTTCAGCCATTGTCATTTTCATTAAGCTCAAACTCAGCCTATTAAACCGCTCCCAAGTCTCACTGTATGACTTGTTAGCATCCGTACTGGTC
>JAJTVF010004367.1:0-12943 GCA_022433065.1 Begonia loranthoides | reverse complement strand
TTTCTCAGTTAGATGGGGGGGGGGGAGGGGGAATTTTAGAGAGAGAAAGGGTGAGCTGAGGCGCCTGAGACACTGACGAAGCTGAAACTGGTGTAAATTCTATGGCAGATGAGCTGATGCGCCTCGTTTCTCGATTCAACGCCTCCCTCAGACGTTTCACGACTCATCATTCAATGCCAGCCCCCTGGTTTGCCATTCATTCACTCGTCATTTACTCCTCAGCTCCCATTTCGAATTCAAATCACATCATCAAACCTCTTCTATTTTCAGTTTTTCCAACTTTTACCAGCCAGTGCAAGTTGTTAATTTCGATCGCTTCTCCTTGTTCTAAGCGCAGTCTTTTTGGAAATGCAGAACATTTTTATGTGTGAGGATGTCATTTCATTATGCATGTAATCATATTTCAGTAAACAGCGAAGTTAAAGCTTCGAAGAGTATGAGTCTATCTTTTCATCTGATGAGTTTGTCTTAGGCTTTCCTCCACAAAAACCAGGAAGTAAAAAAGAAATAAAAGTTTTCATGAAAGTATAAAAAAACCCTGTAACCGATCTAAAGTATACTGTGTACATTCTTTCAGCTTCTGTTTCTTTCTCTAGCTCCTTTAATGGCTTCCAACCCAACCGTCCCTAACTCAACAGCCTTGATCACTTCTATATACCTATCAGACACTTCCTCTCCCAACACTACCTTCGTCCAAACCGACCCGTCAACCTTCAGAGCGGTGGTTCAGAAACTGACCGGCGCACCAGACTACCCGTCCGCCCAAAAGTTCCCCGTCACCACCAAAGAGTGTCCGAAAAGGCCGGCCTTTAAGCTCCATGAGCGTCGTCACACAGCCAAAAAGCTCGAGCTCGAGCTCCACCCAACCGCCGCCGGAGTTTCGCCTTGGTCCGGACTGTTTTCGACGGTTACGGCGTCGCCTGTTTCTACGTTGGAGTGTTTTGCTTCGAGGTAGTCCGAGAACTCCAGTTTCTCCATTTTTGGAAGAAGAGAGGGCCATTGCTGAGAAAGGTTTCTTTCTGCATCCTAGTACGTTAGCCACTGTAAGAGAGTCTGATCCTCCTCAGCTTTTGCCACTGTTCCCTCTTAGTTCTCCTACAGAAAGCAGCACAATGGAGTCTTCCTCTTCTTCTCCTTGCTCTTCCTCCTTTCCCTCTTCCCATTTTTCTTAGTCACCTACCATTTTTTTTACAGTGAATTATTGAATCTTTTGATGGTCTGATCTATTCAGTTTTTGTTATTATTAGACTTGTTATTCTCGCAGAAGTTGTAATTTTTTCAGGAAATCTCACGCCTGTTGTTATTTTATAGCTCTCGTTTGCAATTTTGTGGAAACAATGTTTGTGGACATGCTTGGTTGGTATTTCATGGTTGTAATCCACGAAAGCTGACAAATTTCTGTTGCAGAGAGGAAGAATTTGGATATTCAATGGTATAAAAATGCTAGATCTCTTCATGTTACAAGGAACACAAGTCAAAAAAGGAAGCTAAGATAGAACACTCAGACTTGCAAAGAAAATCCTCCAGGGGTGAAAAATGTCGTGCAAAAATTCAAAATAAAAGTAGATAATGAGAATTGAGCTTTGGGGTAAATTTAACAACTCTTAGAAAATTATAGGTCAAATGCCGAATGAATACAGTTCACGACTCGTAAAGCAATTTCGGGTCTACCAGTTTGAGTTTTTCGCGGTCACTATCACTGTTTATTCTTAAAAAACTTTTTTCAAAATTTTTGTATCAATTTTTGTCTAAATAATATATGAGTTACATCTCAAATCTCAAAAAACAAATACTATAGACCATAATATATATATATATATATATATATATATATATATATATATATTGTAAGAATTGTAAACTTTTAATATATAAAATTTCACATATAAAATTTTTGCTCTGTTTTTGGTTAATTGGTTAAACCGGCAAAAATTTGAATTATTTAGTAGATGTATAATATGTGTTTAACTTATTATTACATATATTTCAATTTATGTAGTAAATGTGAATTTTCTCATATCAAAATTTGGTTAACGTTTGAATTTTTTGGAATCATGTGATTAAGTAAATTGATTTAATATAGAAAAATTAATAAAACAATCACTGTACTATGAAATCAATGACAAGTTAACCACTAAACAATTTTTGCTAACAAATAAAACACTCAACCATGGAAAATGTATGACGCAAATATCGCCGTTAACTTGAGGAAAATGATTCGACCATATCGTTATAGAGAACTCGAAGTGGAAAAAAACTAATTCCCATGAAAAAAAAATGCAAGAACTCGAGATTTCAGAGACTTTCAGTGGAAAAGTGCTAATACCCAAGGACAATGTGTAATACCCTGACTTTTTATTACGAAATTTAATAAGAATAATTGGAAAATGATTGGAGATTTTGGATTAATTGGATAATTATCGGGGTATTACCAAAAACGTGTTCGTAAGATATTACAATTTATGGAAAATTATTGGATAATAATTTAAAAATTAAGGTAATTAAAATAAATATTAATTTGATGAATTAAATTGTAATGTTTGAGATTAAAAATATAAGAGAGTAATTAATTGGAGATGAAGTAGATAAATAAAGTAAGATATTAAATTAAGATGAAAATTAAGTTAAAGTTGGATAAAATAAAATAGAAATGAGGGGTTAAATGGGTGAGAAGAAGACATGAACCGGTTCAGTAGAACCGATTCATGCCAAATGCTACGGTTCAAAAAACAATTGAAGAAAAGGGGGGAATCAGAATTTGGCCTTTGGCCATTCTGGAATGAGACTCGAACGATAGAGAGAGCAGGGAGAGAAGGGGGATCGATGGCGAAGAGGAAGGAGATCACGAGCGAGGAAGAGGTGAGCACGACGGCGAGCGAGGGTAGTGGAATGCGATGTTGTTCGTCGTCCAGTGATGGGCGAGCAGTTGGCGTCTAGCGATTTCAGGTTGTGGCTCTCGGGTCTGAAAGACCAAGTGTCGGGTCGTGGGACTGAGGCTCGGCGACGGCCGACGATTAAGGAGCAGCGACGATGATGGGTTGGCGAGCGACGGGCTGCGATCGACGCTTCTGGTTGACATGGCAGGGGAGCTGGCGGTTCAAGCTGGACCGACCGAAAGCCTATGTGTTAGCCTAAGTGTGTTAGGCATATTTGTATTTTGATGATGAATAATATTAATTGAGTTTATAAGTTGTTTATTAGTTGAATTTATAATACTCAAATATTTCACTTAAATTGGAAATACCCTTATTAAGGATATTATTATTGTCTAATGAGTATTACTAAGTCTTTGCAGCAAGTAGAATGTGTTGTGGGACTTAAAGAATTTGAAGAACCCATTTGTTGAAGCATAGGACAATGCTATTTTTGCTTTTGTTGTGTTTAGCGCGTTTTTGGATGAAGCGGACGCGACGACGGACGAAGCGGACGTTATTGGTTTGAATCTGTAATTTTCTGTCCGCATTTTCGGACAAAGCGGACGAGTCATAACGTCCAAATTCGTGAAAAAGGCAGGCTTCCGAGATTTGGGACGACGCTGGCGAACGGGATGAAAGCGTCCCAAAACACTGTCCAAGTTTTCAGACGACGAGGACGGATACTGGACGAAGCGGACATTCTACGTTTGAATCTGTACAAAGTTGGAGAATGTTACCTGGAGTTTTTCGGATGAGGCAGATGGATCCCCGGACGAAGCGGACGACATACGTTTGAATCTGTACAAAACTGGAAAAATGGTGCCAGGAGTTTTTGGACGGATATCAGACGAAGCCTCCGCGTCCAAAATCTCCAGATCTTGCGCAACAGGTATATTTCAACGGTCGGATAAGGACGTCCAAAAATGTTTTGGAGGAAATCTCCAAATCTATAAATATTGGGACTTCGAAGAAGACATCACCTCAAGCAATATTAAGAGAAGCTCTGACAAATTTTCGACTCAACTATTGTGCACGAAATTGAATAGCAAACACATCCTCCAAAATACTTGAGTGTGATCATTTGTATTGTTGAGAGGATTGTTGTATTTGTGAGCTTGAGAATTTTCTGAGAGAAAATTATATTCGAAAGAAAAGGGTAATGCCCTAAGAAACAGTTGTTTGTAATGGTTAGATTGACACCTGCTCAAGATCAATCAAATTGTAACCCGGAATTGGTGAGGAATATACCTTCAAGGGAGAACCTTGAAGCGCAGACGTAGGCGAGTTTGGCCGAACCGCGTTAACAACTCGGTGTCAAATTCTCTAACCTTATCTCTCATTATTATTGCTATAGTGATTTCTTAATCTCATTATTGTGATAGATTTACTATTGGTTAACCCCACCCCCCCTAGGTTAATTTCGATCCTACAATTGGTATCAAAGAACGATATGGCATATAACTCAAATAGCGTAAACATGGAAGGACAATGTTCAAATAGGCCACCCATATTTAATGGTGGTAATTATTCTCATTGGAAGTCTAGAATGACTATTTATATTCAGTCCATTGATTTCGAAATGTGGAGAGTAGTGAAAAATGGACCTTATATCCCTACTAAAGATGTAAATAGGGTGAAAGTACCTAAGTCAGAAGATGAAATTGATGAGGCGGAAGGTCGCAAAGTGAGTTTAAATGCTAGAGCTGTTAAACAATTGTATTGTGCTTTAAGTGGTAATGAATTTAATAGAATTCAAAGTTGTAAAAATGCATATGAAATTTGGAAACGACTTGAGGTCACATACGAAGGCACTAATCAAGTTAAGAAAAATAAGTTAAGTATGGCGGTACAAGATTATGAAATGTTTAAGATGGATAAAGACGAAACTATTACGCAAATGTTTACATGGTTCACTAACATTACTAATAGTTTGAAAGTGCTTGGAAAGGATTGTACAGATGAAGAATACGAGATCTCTTGACCTTGTCGTTGGATGAACTCATAGGATCTCTCATGACTCACGAAATTACGATGAAAGCAAATGAGAAAGAAAAGGAAACGGAAAAGGAGAATCCTAAAAAGAAGACAACAACTCTTAAAGTTTCTTCCTGTAAAGAAGAAGAAGAATTGGAGGAAAATGAAGTTGATGATGATGATGAATTAGCTCTCATCACATGGAAAATCAAGATTCTTCAAAGGAGAAAGCAACAAGGGAAGGGTAAATACAAAGGAGAGAAGTCTCACTACAAAAAGGGGATAACATGCTTCGGTTATGGAAAAACGGGGCATGTGAAAACTGATTGTTTCCTTGAGAAAAAGAAGAATCCTAAAGAGTCCAAGAAGAAAGCTTTCAAAGCAACGTGGGATGATAGTGAAGAGGAACCCTCATCCGAGAAGGAAGAAGTAGCCAACATGTGTTTCATGGCCAACGACAAAGAGGTATGTAGCTATTCTCATAGTGATAGTGATAATGATAGCACCAATATGGATGATAATGAAGATGGTGATGAATTTGATGAGTTACTTGAAGAATTCAATTTGTTAACTCTTAAGTATAAAAAGTTGAAGAAAGAAAAAGAAATTTTAGTGAAAAAGCATGCATGTAGTGTGAAAATTGTTAAAGACGAAAATGCTTGTTTGAAACTGAAAAATAATGAATTGAATGAGCATGTTAAGTTAATTGAAAATGAAAATAACATGTTAAAGGAGAAAAATATCGACTTGAATAAGATGGTGCTTAATTTTATGAATGGAAACAAGAATTTGAATATGCTCCTAAACAAAAATGACTTTTGATAAAGCTGGTTTGAGATATCAATCGTTTCAAAAGAAAAAGAGCTACAAAAATTTCTGTGTTAAACCTACTACTTGTCATACTTGCAATGCTATAAGTCATAAGTCTTTTGCTTGTCCATCTAGAAGCATTAAAAATAGAAGTGTTGATAAACTAGTGTGGGTTCCGAAAGGAACCAAATTTAACCCCAAAGGACCTAAAAAGATTTGGGTACCTAAGAAAACAACTTGATCTATTTTTGTAGGTTGAAGCTCCTCCCGCTAAAGATCAATGGTACTTGCACAGCGGTTGTTCAAGACATATGACAGGAGACTTCTTAAGATTTACCTCCATCAAGGACAAGAAAGGAAATGTGACTTTTGGAGGTAACCAAAAAGAAAAAATTATAGGTATTGGCAATATAGGTAATGTTTCTAACCCTATTATTGAAGGTATTTTGCTTGTTGATGGGTTGAAGCATAATTTGTTGAGTATTAGTCAATTATGTGATAAGGGTTATAAAGTTATTTTTGAACCTAAATCATGCATGATCATTGATGAATCGAATGGTAAAGTTTTATTTTCGGGTTATAGACATGAAAATATTTATGCTATTGATTTGTCTAGTATTTCTAATAATGTTGAAAAATGTTTTAAAGTGAGTGACTCTTTTGGTTCATGGACTTGGCATAGGAGATTAGGGCACGTAGGTATGGATATCTTAGTTAGGATATCGAAAAACAATCTAGTTAGGGGGCTTTCGAAAATCACGTTTGAAAAAGATAGAGTTTGTGATGCTTGCCAAAAAGGAAAGCAAACAAAAAGCTCCTTCGCTTCCAAACAATATATCTCTACGTCTAAGCCTCTCCAATTACTTCACATGGATCTTTTCGGCCCTTCTAAGGTTTCAAGCTTAGGAGGAAAACATTATGCATTTGTAATTGTGGACGATTTCTGACATTACACATGAGTTTTCTTCTTAAGAACTAAGGATGAAACCTTTGAGGTATTTTCCAACTTTAGAAAGAAAGTCCAAAATGAGAAGGAGCTTACCATTGTCACGATTAGGAGTAATCATGGTGGCGAATTCGAGAACGATCAATTTGATGCCTTTTGTCAAAAACATGGCATTGAACACAACTTCTCTTCTCCGAGAACCCCTCAACAAAATGGGGTTGTTGAAAGGAAAAACTGATCTCTGCAAGAGCTTGCTCGAACCATGCTCAATGAGAACGACCTTCAGATATATTTTTGGGCGGAAGCCGTTGCCACGGCATTTTATGTTCTCAATCGTGTATCTATCCATCCTACTCTAGAAAAGACTCCTTATGAACTTTGGAATTGTAGAACTCCAAATGTTAGCTACTTCAAAGTTTTTGGTTGCAAATGCTTTATTCTCAATACTAAGGACAACCTAGGTAAATTTGATTCCAAGACGGATGTGAGAATCTTTCTTGGATACTCTTTATCTAGCAAAGCCTATAGGGTCTTCAACAAAAGGACATTAGTGGTGGAAGAATCCATGCATGTCACTTTTGACGAATCCACTCCTACTCATAGTGTTGAGAAACCAATTTTAGACTTCGAAAATGATTTAGAAAACCTTTCACTGAGAGATAAAGAGAAAGAGATTCTAGAAAGTCCTCCTTAAGAATCTCAAGATCATCTCTTAGAAGGAACTTCAAGGGTAGAAAATCATAGTGACTTACCAAAGGATTTGAGGTATGCCAAGAGTCATCCTATGGTTGATATTCTAGGTGATCCCAACCTAGGTGTGAAAACTAGAGCCTCCCTTAGAAATGTGTGTGCTAATACGACATTTATTTCCCAAGTAGAGCCTAAGAATTTTGATGAGGGCGAATTCGATGAAAATTGGGTATTAGCCATGTAAGAGGAATTGAACCAATTTGAGAGGAACAATGTGTGAGAACTTGTTCCTAGGCCTAAGAATTATTCAATTATTGGAACAAAATGGGTTTTCAAGAATAAGCTAGATGAGAGTGGAGTCGTTGTAAGGAATAAGGCGACACTCGTTGCAAAAGGTTATAAACAAGAAGAAGGAATTGATTTTGAGGAAACATTTGCACTGGTTGCTCGGTTAGAATCGGTTAGAATGCTTTTGGCCTTTGCTTGCTATAAGAACTTTACTCTTTATCAAATGGATGTAAAAAGTGCTTTTCTTAATGGCTGTATTGAGGAAGAAGTCTTTGTTGAGCAACCCTTAGGATTTGAAGTTTATGATAAGTTAGATCATGTTTATAAACTTCACAAAGCTCTTTATGGACTTAAGCAAGCACCAAGAGTTTGGTATGAAAGATTGAACAAATTCTTGAAAGAAAGAAATTTCATGAAAAAAAAAAGCAGATTCCACCTTATTTGTCAAGCATAATGGTAATGATATTATGATTGTGCAAATTTATGTTGATGATATCATTTTCGGTTCTACTAATGACACATTTTGCGATGAATTTGCGAATTTAATACAAAGTGAATTTGAAATGAGTATGATGGGTGAATTGAAATATTTTCTTGATTTGCAAGTAAAACAATCTCAAGATGGGATTTTCTTGAATCAAGAAAAATATGTCAAAGAGCTTATCAAACGTTTTGGGATGGACTCTTCAAAACCTTCTAGAACTCCCATGAGCACAACCACAAAATTGGATAATGATGAAAAAGGAAAAGATGTGGATATATAGAAATATCGTGGTATGATTGGATCTCTTCTATATTTAACCGCAAGTAGACCCGATATTCTCTTTAGTGTGTGCTTATGTGCTAGATTTCAATCCTCACCCAAAGAGTCACACTTAAATGCCGTTAAAAGGCTTCTAAAATATCTAAGTGGAACTATTAGTCTTGGATTGTGGTATCCCAAGGGTGCAAATTTTGATTTAGTTGGATACACCGATTTGGACTATGCGGGTAGTCTAGTCGATAGGAAAAGCACAAGTGACACTTGTCAATTTCTTGGAGAATCTTTAGTTTCTTGGATTTCTAAGAAACAAAACTCGGTTGCACTTTCTACCGCCAAAAGTGAATATATTGCAGTGGGTAGTTGTTGCGCTCAATTGCTTTGGATAAAGCAAACCTTCGAAGATTATGGACAATTTTTCAAGAGTATTCCGATTATGTGTGACAACACAAGTGCTATCAATATCTCAAAAAATCCTATTCTTCACTCACGGACAAAACACATTGAAAGTCGACATCATTTTATCCGTGATCATGTATCTAAGGGAGACATCTCTTTAGAATTCGTTTCCACTGAAAATCAACTTGCCGATATTTTCACCAAACCTTTGGATGAGAAAACGTTTTGTGGAATTCGAGTTCGCTTAGGGTTAATGTTCTTAGATCAATCCTCTTAAAAATCTCTTAGATCATTTAAATTCTAAATATTTTTTCATCAAATTAGACAAATTAATATGTGGAACCAACATTCTTCCGAAACTGTTGTGAAATTCAAGTCTGTCATGTCTTTTATAGTTTTCAGACAACATCCCTAGATTTCGGACGTTTCAATGTTGTCCACGTCGTCCGAAATCTGTTTTAAAGACAGAATTGGGACGTTCGTGCCCTACATTTTCATTTCATCTGAAAACTATCTCCCGCCTCTCCCGAGCAGTCGACATCTCTTCCGCAAAGCCCGACCCTCCAGTGCGACTCCTAGCCTCTCCCTTCGACTTCCTTAGGTATTGTTGCTCCTCTCCTTCACTTTTTAGGGCATTCCTTAGGTTGTCATAGATTTCCCTTAAATCTTTTACACATTTGTCAAATTCCATCTACATGGCCTCTAGATCCGTTAAGAAACGCAGTTTATCTCAAAAACTAGATCATCCTATTGTTACTTCAACCCATAGGTTTAGACTATTCACCAACGATGAGTGTCGGAAACGCTTCACGGAGCATTTCCAGGAATGCCCCTTGATTCTCTCTCGGAAAATGAACTTCATTCATTTGTGTTCAATTAGGTTGGAAGCTATGTATCGCAAAGTAGGTTTGCAAAAATTATTTGAACTTGATGGCCCCTACACTGAGAAATCCGTTCGATTGTTTTATGCCAATGCTCTATATACGACACATCTGTTAGCCTTTAGAAGCTTTCTCTATGGGAGGAAAATTGAACTCACTCCCCATTTCTTAAGCGTTTTCTTAAACTGTGCTGAGGGCGACTCTTGTGAGTCGTACTTTAATGGAAATGTGGTACCCGATATCTAACACACGGATTGTGGCAATCGTTTTCTCACTCAAATCCTCAAAGATCTAGTCGACAATTTCCAATTGAGACCCAAAACCAAGGATCTCAATGTCCAAGCACAGATTATCCATCACTCCCTCACTTACAACCTGCTCCCTAGCAGTGGTCATCGAGACCACGTGAGTTACATGGATTTGTATGTTCTTGAGCGCATCTATAGTGGAACCCCATTCAAATTAGGCTATCTCATTTTATACCAAATGGTTGAGGCGGCGGATAGTCTCAATCAATCTCTGCCCTTCAATATCCTTCTTTCCAATATATTTCGTTAAATGGACATCCCAATCCCTTCCAAACTGTTAGCCTTTTTGTTGGGCTAAGTTTTATTTTGATGATGACTAAATTGTGTATTAATTTAGTAAATCAATAAGTTGTATTTTAGTAGCATGTGACTTGGATTAATTGGTGGATAAATTGCATAACTTAATTGAGTAAATCAAATATGCAATATTTGTGGCACATGCTTAGGTTTGGGTATAAACAACTTTATATGTTTTGGACATCATCAATAAGGGAGATTGTTTAGACTATATGATCCAGATGATGTGAAATTTAATAAAGTGTAAAAGTTGTTTATACATTGAATTCTTATATATCATACTTATCGATTAAATTGATAATACCCTTGATCAAGGGTATTGGGAATGTTTAATGTGTTTCTGTAAGTCTATGCAGGAAAATGGAAGGTTCGTATGACTTAGAGGAAACATTTTGTGGTAGTATGAAGTAGGTTGTGCAGTTGAGGATGCACGCGGATGCTGCTGATGAGGCGGACGGGAGGCTTAGTCGTCTGGTTTACCTCTGTCCATTTTGATGGATATGCGGACGGTGGTCGCGGACGAGGCGGACCTATATTGGCGTCCGCAGGTCTTCAGCTGTGCGGACGGGATTTGAAGAGAGGACGTCCCCAACTCTGCTGTACAGTCGCGGACGATAGACCCAGTCAGTGCAGACGGTGCGGACGCAAATATTGGCGTTCGATTTGAATCTATCCAGTTCTGGATGTGTTGCGGACGATTTGTGCGGACGAAGCGGACAATAGAATTGGTGTCTGCAAGTGCATAATTTTCTGTCCAACGGCTATATTTTCAACCGGAAAATGTCAACGGTCCTGCGGACGATAGGTGCGAACGCTGAGGACGTCCGGGAGCAACAGTGGCAGTGTCTATAAATATAAGTCCACACCAAGCTCTCCTTAAGAAACTATCGAATATTTGAGGCGAAGCTCTGCCAAAATCAATACTCGAATACTACTCACTGTGAGCTATTTAATTGTATATCCAATTCTCCCTATTTCGAATTTGCGAGTTATATTTGGGAGAATTCGGATTAGCTAGATTGCGGGTTAAATTTCCGAATCATATATTGTGCTTGATTGTAAAAGGTGATTCCCTTAGAATTCATCACACTTGGGTGACGTCCCGCAATAGTCAAATTAAGAGTGACGACTCGTAAGAGTCAAAGGTTGACGACCTAAGAATTAGTTAAGGGTGACGCCCCGTTTAATAGTCAATTTGTAAACGGTTTTATTGGCACCTGTAAGCCAATTATTTAGTATATCTCCAAGTGAAACTTGGAGCGCTGACGTAGGCAAGTTTGCCGAACCGCGTAAACAAATATTGTGTGCATTTCTCTAACCCTTACTCTTTAATTTACGCATTTAATGTGATTGCATATTTAATCGTATTCGATAAATCACTTAGGGATTTAGAGAATATAAATATCGCACGAAATTATTAGAAACGCTATATTCACTTCCCTCTATAGGCGTATATCGATCCTACACAAACTACCCCCATTAGATCTTCGCACCTCGGATATCTATTCTCACCAAACCTTGGCCCGTATGGGTATCATGATGGATGAACATGGGCATTCGGTTGAGAAACCTGTCGGTGACCCCCCGCTCCACGAGCCGTTCCTCCTCTTGCACCACGTGAGGAGTCGATGCTATATTTGCCTTCCTTACCGGCTGCGGAGCCTGATCCCTCCTCAGCATATGAGCCCGATCCATCCACTCATGAGCCGTATGCTACAACCTCCGATGTGGCCTGATTGCAAGCCACTCTTGATCAACATTCGGATTACTGGGTTCACCTCATTTCCACAATGTCTTCGTTTTCTACCCGCTTTGACGTCATGGAAAGGCGTATAGAAGACATTGCCCGCGGTGTTTGGAACACTGGTGCCCCCTCTCCCACACCACATCCCGACATCCTGTCATCATCCTCTCAACCTCCTCACGAGATGGACGACGTGGTGCTCCCAGATGCTTAGATTGGACATATGTTATTAGCCCTCAGACTAATTGTTGTTATGCCAAATTGTTTGTTTTGTAATGTTTCTGAACAATCTATTTTAGTTTGTAACTTAGATTTTGAAATGCTAGACCTAAAAACAAATATGGAACGTCAAAAAGGATCATCGATCGAATCAAGAAATAGGTAGAAAGGAACTTGACCCTAGCCAAACCTGTCAACTAGAACCAGAGTTATCAAAAAAGGAGCTTGACCCTAACCAAACCAGTTGGTTGAACTAAAGCTATCAAAGCTTTGATCTTTCAAGATTGAAGCTTGAAGAGACCAAGTTCTTCGCAAAGAACAAAAAGAGAGGAAACCTCACTAAAACACACAAGTTTATTTCATAATTCAATTTTCTCTAATGAGGCCTTACACTTGTTCAAATAGAAAAAAATTAGGTTAACCCTAAAACATTGCAAAAAGACCAAAATAACCAAGAAAATTAGTAAAAATTAGGGATTGGAGTCAAAGGTGCGGTGGGGCGCGCTGGGCCTGACTGTGGCCTGGGCCTCGTGTTCTGGGTTGTGCCGCGCGCTGGAATTAGTAGGGAGGCAGGATCGGCCGCGCGCAGCTGGGCGCTGAGAGACAAGTTGGTGCAATGCTGACTGGGAACGGGATTTGCGGGATGCGTGTTGGCTCGTTGACTGGGCGCATTGGCTTGTTGCCAACGGTCTTCAGACCGATGGTTTGGGGA
>JAJTVF010004355.1:0-12100 GCA_022433065.1 Begonia loranthoides | reverse complement strand
GGGGGGGGGGTGTGCTCAGGCGTGGGGAGTCGTCTCCATGGTTGGTTTAGTGAGAAATTAATGACTACACGATAAACGTTCTATTATTTAAATCCTCTTATTTTGCAGAATTGAGATATTTCGGATAAGGGAAAGCGTCTTAGCCTCGTCCGCGTTCGTCCAAAGTCCTCATTTTTTCCTATCAGAGCTACGTTTTTGGACAAAGGAAGTCGTCCTTGCCTTCGTTCGCGTGCGTCCAAAACTGTCCGAAATTAGTACAGATTCAAACTCTCTATGTCCGCCATCGTCTGCCATCAACCGGGTTCGTCTGAAAACTCGCATTTACGGGTGAAGGATGAATTTGGACACGGAGTCTCATCCTGCATCGTCCCAAAATGCTAGGGACGACGTGCAATGCATTTTCGGACGCAACCTCCCGTCCCCATGTCGTCCGTGTGCGTCCGAATTCTCTAGTTACACATTTTCCCTCAAATTTTTATACTTCAATTATTCCACAATACTTACCCCATATTTTCATGGTATAAATTAACATATACCATCACGCAATGTAATATATTAATTATTCCAAAATTAATTACATCGTAAATACGAAAAAAATATTATCAGGATATTACAAAAAGTCACCAAAAATGTGTTGCAATGTTATGTTTTTATTCGATAAAAAGTAGATTACTCACTACCTTATTGCTGAAAGGGCGCCACTTCCTGCTTGAGGTGGCTAAAGAAGAAAATTTAAGTTAATTTAAGAGGAATGCTTGAGAGAAATGAGAGAATAACCATGAAAAGAGAGAGAAAGAACTTGAGAAGAAGAGAGGGAAGCTGTGAGGTTAAAGAAGAAGAAGAAGCAAAGGAAAGCTTGAAGGAGAGACAATTTGAAGAAGAGGAAACCAAAAGGGAGTTGTACCTCCTAACTTCTCCATGGAAATTAAAGTAAGAAATGATTGTTTATGTTTTCCTTTTTGGGCTACATCATAAGAGTTAAGATTTTATTATTGTTTAATGCTTGTTCTTGATAGATTAAGTTGAATTGCTTATATTGTTGTTTGAAAGATTGATATTGTTGTTGTGTTTGATAGATATTAAGTTGTTGATCATGTTGATGTTAAGGATAAGATAGACTTCTTTCTCTTTATTTGATGGATTGAGTTGAATTGAGGATTTATCGATAATCATGGAAATGTATGCATTCATGTATATTCATGCATCATGGTTTTCACGAAACGTTACAAAAAGGATTTATCATGCATATGGTTTTTCAAGTAAGTAGAGATAAAGAAGATTAAGAATTCCAATGATAGAGGCTTCGTGGACAAGTCTCCAATGATAGAGGCTTGGATAATTGAATAGATGCTTGGATACTTGACTCATATGAAAGAAGTTTGGATACTTGACACAATGAAGAAATGTATGAGTGAAATGTTCAATGATAAAACAAAAGGAAAGGAAAAAGTAAAGAAAGGAATAATTGAATAGAGGCTTAGATACTTGACTCATATGATAGAGGCTTGGATGCTTGACCCAATGATGAAGACTATAAGTGAAGTGTTCAATGATAAAATGAAAGGAAAGGAAAATGTAAAGAAATGAAACTAAAATGAAAACCGTTTTCTGAAAAGTGCATTATATGTTTCATATTCCATATCATTTCTTACTAAGCATTAAATTTATAGTTTTAAGTCTTATAATGTAGGTAAGTATGGTAACAAAGATAGGAGCAACTAATAGAAGATTTACAGATTGCGGATCTTGTGTTGATTGAACTAAATAGAAAACAAAAATGGAAATGTACATGCTTTTAAAGTTACGAAATGTATTTGAACAAAATATGTTTAAAGAAATGCATTTTATTTATGGTATTTCATGCAACTATTTCCAAGTGTATTTATTACGAAAAAGTATTCCGCTATGCAATTTATAAAGAAAAGTGTTTCAAATCTCAACGTTTTAAAGTAAAAGATAAACGGGTCGCTACGTGGACGCTTGCTTGTGGGTCTCTCCTTCTCCTCTGTTTCTTCCACAAAATGAGACAATAGTGTCTGGTCTTATAGTTAAAATAACATTCTAATAGAAAGTCATTGCTTTTATAAGTTGCATACGGCCGTGAAGTGTTAAAAACTTGGCCAACAAGTTTTACCACTAGCTTACGCTTCTGAATAGATTCACAACACCCCCACAGTCTAGGAGTTAGGCGGCCCCTCAACTCCCTCTCATAAGTGGCCGATCGATCTAGGTTTCTAACTTAGAATGACTTAAAATTCCAGCGCTGCTTAACAACATTGTTATCTATTATTCGCGGAAGCATTTTTGTCTGCAGATGTGTTTATTGTTGCGGGTCCACTATTCGTTGCACGTTTTTTGTCCAAAATGACTTCGTTTTACTTTTTTCGCTAACGTGTTTCTATTTGCGGATGTTTTCTCTCGCACGGATCTACTGTTCAACATAGTCCACTTATCCAAAACACCATCATTTATCGTTTACTGTAAACGAGTTCTATCCTCAGACGTTTACACTCCTGCAGGTCCATTATTTGTCGCACATCTTTCATCCAAAATGACTTCATTTAACTTCAATCGCGGACGTGTTTCTATATGCAGACACTTACTCTCCCGCGGGTCAACTGTTCAACCTGGTCCATTTGTCCAAAACAACATCACTTAACTTTTATCTCAACTTTTTTTCTCCTGCAAGGAATCTTTCCCATCTGCTGGAGCATCTTTCTTTTAATCTAACGGTCCTCATCTCATCTGATCATTTGATCTGATGGTTCCTATCCTTCCCACAATGAATCTTTTTCTCTCCCACGAGACATCTTTCTGCTAGTATAACGGTCCTTTTCTCATCCGAACTATCGAACTGACGGTCCCTATCCTTCCCGCAAGGAATCTTCTTTCTCTCCTGCGAGACATATTTCTGTGGTAACAAGCCGTCCAAATCCAATGACTATTATTTCTTCCTTCCATTCAATCCTACAGTCCATCTTTCATTCGCACTTAACCTCGCTCGCGCATCCTAGTGCCTCACTCCATCTTTGATTTCAGCCATTCTCTAATCTTATCCAACAGCCATTTATCATTCCCTCCATCGTACTTCTTTCTTTGTCAAAACAGCCCTCTACAAATTGTGTAATTAGTCTTTCGTGAATATGTTTGCTTCTGTGGACATTTTTTCGTGCCTTTCTCTCTCAACGCGATGTTTGACTTTTTACTTAATCCAATACACCCGTTGACATATTATGATTTTCCTTATTCTTTTAGCATTTACTTTAATATTTCCAACCATATTAGTCCATTTTTTACTTCCAAATTAAAAATTCATTATTTCATAAAACCATTAAAATGAAGGCAAACCCTTGGGGTGTTACAGCGCGAATGTCCGAGACATGTTTTTTAACAGAAAATATGACTGCAAAGTTTGACTTGTTTATTTTTCAATTATCATAGTTCAGTGTTTTATTTATTAGTGAAATTATTTAAAGTTTAGCTTGTCATTAACCTCATAATTTAATATTTTATTTCTTAGCAAAATTAATTCAATGGTTAGCTTGTTACAAATTTCATAGCTCAAGATTATTTTCCGTTAAATACCTTACCAAAACAAACAGAAAGGGATCCACAGAAAAATCAATTATATAAATAGGACAATATATTAAAATGTTTTTTTATATAATTTTAACGAGATAAAAAAAATTAAAGGAAATTAACACCACATAACCTATAATTTGGGATCAGCAACAACACAAATTTTATAGAAAATATATGGACAACTAAAATCCTGAACTATAAAAAAAAAAACGAAGTCAATCTCATAGTCACGTTTCTCGTCAAGACAGCAACAACAGATGTCTTTCAGCTTACAACGGATGTCCCTCAGCTAACAACGGACGTCTCTCGATCCACAACAGACGTCCCTCATCCAAATTCAGACAACCCTCGTCCAAAACGGACGTCCCTCTTTCTAGATCGGACGTCCCTCGTCCTGAAACGGATGACCCTCGACTGACAAAGGACATCCCTCGGTCCACAACGGGCGTCCCTTGTCCAAATTCGGACGACCCTCATCCACAACGGACGTCTCTCTTCCTAGATCGGACATCATTCATCCTGAAATGGACGTCTCTCGACTTCAGACTACGTCATTCTGCCTATAACGGACGTCCCTAGTCTCACAACAAATGTCTCTCGACTTAAAACTACGTAACGTTCATCTTTGGTCATTGCGTTAGATTTTGATGGAAAACATAACTGCAAGGTCGGTGTTATTTTTTTTTCTATTGTTTAGGATTTTTTAAGGTTTAACTTATTATTATTGATGCTAGATTATAAAATTTGTGGTGATAATTTTTCAAAATTAAAATACAATAAAGGAGCCAACTGAAAAGCCAATGATTGTGGTCAATATGGCCCCTTTGAAGAGATTTGATGGTACTCCCTCTACATTTCATTGAAATATTTCTTCTGCTTCGTCGTTTTCATGACCGATCAGATGGTATTTGAACGACGCCATGGATTCTGTAATGAAGGGATTGAAAAACATCATCTCTGGTTGCGTGTTTGCTTCTTATTCTTCCTATTTCTTTTCAATACATCAAAACAACATGGCTTCGCGTTTGATCTTTAAATGTCAATTTGTGGGAAACTATGCTCAACCCCTTTCATATCACGTTTTAAAATGCATTTTATTGTAATTTCTCTCTCTCTCTCTCTCTCCCTCTCTCTCCCTCTCTCTCCCTACAGTCTACACAGATAGAAAAATGAAAGACAAGATTACGTTGACTGACTAACTTGGGCGTGCCATTCTGACATATCTGCAACCCAACGATGGTAAACTGAAGAAACAATTCTTCTAGACTGATATCAGATAATCTCATCAGAAAATTGTCAAACAATCTCAGACAGTAAATCAGATTAGACAATAAAAAACACAAGAACAATTAGTTCAATCTGTCTTTAAGTCAGCCGGTCTATTTTGCTGCATCTCCCTATCATTTAACACCTAAAAAAACAGCAACTTAACACAACATTCAACAAGTTAGTTCTGTTCTCCAAACGACATAGAAATGTTAATGTCAGGAGAATGCCTCTGATTGGATATCGAAGGAGCCGATATAGTCCATGAAGTATTCTCCGACGGAAAATTCAGATTGTGTTTGTCGCTCCCCAACCTATCCACTTCCCCAGTTGTTTGCCCCGTCGACGGAGCCAAACAGATTTCACTGTCGGGATTCGATTGCGAGATCGGCCTTGCTGACGAAACAGCCTCCGGTACAGCTCTGATCGGGGGAGACATTGCATATTCTCGTTGGTTCTTTCTTTTATGCGTCTTGAAGCTATTCGGCACAAAGCTTCCGACGACAATCTTGGAAATCAAGATGATAATATTAAGCAACTTAAATAGGCAAAGAATTGTAGAGATTAGAAGGGGTTTAAGCACTAACGAGAGTTAACAACCCCATAAATCGTTGAAAATTAGACAAGATAGACAATTTAGGGAGAGTGTAGGAAGAAAGACGTTACTTGGATAGGGCTAGCAGCCATTAATAAACCAGCGATACCACCACCGATGACTCGACCATCAGGACCCGCTAACGATACACTTAATCCACCTGTTCTACTCTTCATACCATCACTGTCAGCAACTGTGAAGGACCCAGATAAAGACAGGATCTCAAACCGTCCCTGCATGAAATTTCAAAGTCCATTTCATAATTGCTACCCAAGTATATAATTTCCATGCAAGAGATCTCTGGTACCAATATATATAACATGACCCTCCAAGAAAGAAAATTATATCCACATTTATATGATCCCTGACTCTTGTCAAAAGTTATCTTTCTTCCTTTTGCAGAAGAAACCCAGCTTCAGTTTCGAAAACAAAAGAAGAAATATGCTTAAATTCCAAAGAAACAAAAAAAAAAAAAAGAGCGAATCCCAAATGAAACAAATCTGGAGACGGAGAGGGAGAAGAAAGCACATGCCTCGTACGTCAAAATACCACCAGAAGAGCCTGGTTGGCGGATGGTAACATTGGAAACAGCTCCATTTGCTGATAGAACGCAAATTCCTCTCGGCCCTTTCTGTGAAAATGAAAGAATTTTCCCCGCAACATCCTGCAAAGCCCCCACAAATTTAAATCTCATCCATTTCTATCTATCCCTCTCTTTCCAGTTGCAGATAGAAAATCAAAGAAAAGCCATGCGAGGGACGCTACCTCTCCGGTGTTAACAGTGACAACATGAGGCGTAAAGTCTCCTCCAGCAGTATTAGCAAACAATTCACCTTCATAGATCAGCGTGCATAGTTGAGATAAATTTGGTCAAAATCAAAGCTGAAAGTTTCGAAATTTTAAGAACCCTAACTTCTTTCACTACCCAGAAACAAAATCTGCAAGTTAGCCTTTGATCAATTTTATTTTCCGTAAATGGCTTAATTTCGTCGGAAAACAAAGTTCATATTTTATTTATAAAAATTATGAAAGCGGTCTATACTTTCTTCATGTTTGGTGTGGAAATGAAACGAAAGCTGAACTAAAAAATGTTAGCTTTTACACTTAACAACCTCCATCTGATTCCTACCCAACAAAAAAACATAAGATTTTTCGGCAGGTCGAAATCGGAAAAGATTGAAATAGGAGAACCCGAAAATCGGAAAAGATTGAAATAGGAGAACCAAATATGATTAATGACTACATTTTTCCAGTACTTTCTCAGTAACCAAACATAGAATCACTGAACTTATCACCTAATGACCGAGTCATACTCATCTGAAACTCACCTAATGAAGCAACAAGCTGCCAGTTTCCAGACCCAGCACCCCTACCTCGCCCTTTTTTGGACGAAAACTCAGAAGGAGATGTGGGTGACAACGAAAACCCATCCGGTGAAGCCATTTTCTGGTAAGCCAAGCTCAAGTTCCCATCCGAATCATACTTTCTCGGCCTTCCCCTCTTCTTTTTCCCCAGAAAATCGCCACTCCCCGACCCTCCTCCTCCGCTTCTCTCAATCGCCGATATCATCGTCGTCGAAGGTAAAAAGCCTCTTTCCCCAACAACGGCGGCCACTTTTGGCGCCATCTCAGCCATTAGAGCCGGAGGCGACTCGGTCTCCGAGATTCCGGGCGATCCAGAAAAGGGGCTGTCCTTCTCCTCCATCGCCGAGCACCGGTGAAGAAGAAGAATAAGAAAGAGAAGGGAAAAGTGGTAGGTTTGCGAGAGAGAGAAGAAACAGAAAGGGTTTAATGTTAGAACAGAGATGCAGAGAGGAGGATACTGGTTTTGTTTGAACCAGGTGAAGCCTACAAATGGCGCCAGAAGTAGAAGGTATTGAAGCTTTCCTTCTAACTTTAGTCGATTGGATTTTATATCCTTGCTTCCATTAACGGAGGAAAATATAATGGCTCTGCGAAAGTTGTGAGTATTTTCTTGTCTGTAATCCATAGTCAATAAATATATATAAAATTACAATTATAAAATACCTAAACTAACCTTCTTTGACCGCTGTAGTTGGATTTAGCTAAAGTGGTTAAGCTGAAATTTAATAGAAATTCAATAAAATTACTTGATATGACATATTATATTTTCTATAATAATTATTTAGAAAATTATTACTGCATAGTTTATAATTTGTGATCACTAAGTCAAATCCTATAGAATTTCTTTTAACCACAAAAATATTGAACTACAGACAACTTTCGTCCGCGATTTTACAATTATGTTTTCCATCTAAGATCGTAGAATTTAACGCCTCAGTTTCGTCTCTGTCAAGAACCATCAAACATAGACAAATGGTCGTCAATCACTATAAAGGATGTCCTTCGTTTGATACGACAGCCTTAGATGATCGTCTGCCATCAACTTTGGGAATCGACACATTCAATCATGACTGTCAATTCCTCAATCCAACAGTCAATGAGAGACGTTCGCCATCGCCCGATAATCGTCCTTCGTCTTCCAACAGACAGGAGGGACATCCCTCGGCCTCGATTTTGATGTCCTTCGTCTATGTTTGATGATTCTTGACAGAGACGAAACCAAGACGTTAAATTCGATGGTCTTGGACGGAAAACGTGACTGTGAGTCGTCGGCGAGAATTTTCTATAATTCAGAGTTTTTGTTGTTAAAAAATTCTTTAGAGTTTAATTTGTCAGTGATAGTAAACTATAGAATCTGCCGTGTTAATTTTCCTTCATTATTTTAATATTCTCCTAGTTTTTTCTTATAGAAATAAAAGTATAGCCTTTATTTCCTAACTTGCCCTTTCTAAAAATAATAATAAAAAAATTTATAGCTTTTTATTTCTTAAATCTAAATAATTTTTTTTTAATTTACATCATATGTAAAACTAATTTAATTTAATTTCAGAATTTCTATATTTTATGCTAATTATATTGATAGTAAAATCCGAAGGGTAGTTAAATAATTTAATATGACAAATAAAAATGATGATTGTGGTGTAATTAGAGATAAAACAATTTCACTTTCTTGATTATATTTAGAGAAATATGGCAAAACTTTGTTGGATATTGATAATCAATTATCCTTAATAAACATAATAAGATTAGTGGGAGCAAAAATATTCATCTACTTAATCGTATTTTCCAAGCAACATTAAATTTGAAGATAATTTGACGATAACAAACTCTAAGTATTTACTTAATGTATAATTCATTAAAGTTTATTTCCGTAATTAGCGTGAATAATTAGTAGAACATATACTGTAGTAATAAAAAATATAAAAATAAAATGAATAACATTACGTATAAAATAAAATACTGTACATTTTATTAAAACTAAATTTAAGTTCTAAATAATTACAAATTATTAAAAAGAAACATGGACCAGAATGAAAAAATGTACCAAAATGAAGGGGGTTTCAGTCAAAAGATTAAAGTTAGATCAGAAAAATAAGAGGATATATTATTTATTAGGGAAATTCAAATTCAGTCAAAGCAGTGCTTAGCTGTTAAAGCAACCAAATCCCATTCAATAATATAAAATAAAAAGAGTTTTTTGGAAAATCTATAATTTAGGTTTCCAAAATAGTTTTGAGATTATAATTTTCAATTAGATTTTATTGTTTCAAGAAAAGTTGTTTAATCAACCTCTTTAATGATTTACTTTTTTTCCTTTAAGTAATCTACACTCCAACTTATTCATTTAAGTAACATGTTACATGTTATATTTTTATAGTTGAATATGTGCTAATTTTTTTTTTAAAGTTATAATATTAAATTTATTTTAAAAATATTTTTGGCTAATTAACAAAAAAAAAAACTATGAACTATAAGGTTAATGATAAGTCAAATCTAAAACCAGTGTCTCTAACAACTAATCTCACAGTTGTATTTTCCGTTAAAAAATGTCTCCCGAATGTTTGCCTCCAATGCCGAGGGACGCCAAAGGATAGCACATAAACATTTGAGGGACGATCAAGGATCAGCCTTGGATGTTCTTCCACGCCAAGGAATGTCCAAGGATTAACCTTTTGACCTTATCCAATGCCAAGAAATTGATTCTTAGACGTTCTTCGGTGTTGAAGGAAGTCCAAGGCTAATCCTTGGAGTGTCCCTCGGCGTTGAAGGACGTCCATTAACCTATGAACGTTAATAGGAGACGTCCATGCTTCACATTTATATAGACGTGAACGTCCTTACGAAAATAGCAGACATCGTCCCTCTATGAAGAACGTCTGTTAATTTATAAACATTAGTAGGAAAAGACGTTCGCGTCTTCGCATTTATATAAATGCGGACGTTTGCTCTCTAGGAATGACGCCTGTTAATTTGTCAACATTAATAAGAATGACATCTACACTTGACATTTATATAGACGTAGACATCTATACTAAAAGAACGAACTTTCACTCCCTAAGAAAGACGTCTGGTAATTTATGAACGTTAAGAGAAAAGAAATCTATGTGTACATCCAAAGATAAGCCTCAGATGTTCTCCAACGCTGAGGGAGATCCAAGGTTTAGCCTTGGCCATCCTCTAATATTGAGGGACGACGTTTTTGCACGCTAAAGGATGTTCGACGCATGTTTTTTAAAAGAAAATATGATAACAAAATTAATTAAAAGTTTAACTTGTCAGTGATCTTATATCTCATAATTTTTTTTTGTTAATTACCCAATATTTTTTCATAAAATCACAATAATATCACAAAAATGAACTATTAAAAAAAAGAACATGTAGTCTTTAATTCCTCCATACAGAAGAAATGTATCATTTTATTTATTTGTACCTATTAAAATTTGCCTTGAAATAAAATTTTGCTAAATTTCTAAGAGACAACTGAATTAAAAATGGAAAAATATAATTAATATCTTTATAATTTTATTTGGCGTAATTCATATGTATATGTTCCATTTTAATTTTTTAATGTGAAAATATTTTTGTGTAAATATTATATCGTCCAGAATAATATGACTTGAATTATTATTGTTAAAAAAATATTAAGTGATAATTCGTGTCTTAATTACTGAACCAAGCTTTTAGTTTGTGTTAAAAAAAAAGAAGAAGAACCAATTAGGTGTCACCTTATAATCGCTAATAATGGATTGAACGATCAAAGTGCAAATTGGGAACATGAAACAATATAGTCATTATAAAATGAAAAAACGAACTTTAATAATGATAAATAATAAAATTCCATATAAGTTTTGTCGCATATTAGAAACAGCTTTAGCTTGTTAATTATGTCACATGATAATTTGATATTTTTTTGGATTAATTAAAATAAAAATTGTACAATTCACATTAATTGATGATAGGAACCCACATGCTCATTTCCCATTTAATATTTAATAATAAGTAAATTCAAAATTCTCATCCAATATTGACTTCTGAGCTATTTTGTTTTATTAAAATTTCGGAAATATTCATTTTTAAATAATTAAAACTTTAGGAAGCACAATTTGGTTCAACCACTTGATTTAATTTCTTCTACTATAAAAGCAAAAACAAAATAATTAAAAGTGGATAAATAATTTTTAAAGCAATTAAAAAAAAGGCAGAAAAATACAATAATAAATCCTAAATATGGAAAAGCCAGTAGTGTTGTCGGTAATCAATCGTCTGACCATTGACCAACGTTTGAAGCTTGAGGAGTTGTAATTCCCTGCGGCGCGGCTCTTTTACACTCACTGCGCCTTTCTAAATCTCCCGTTTGATCTTCTTCATCCAGATCCAATTGCATTTTTTAGTTCCCAAATATTATAATATGGTCTCGTAGCAAATATTTGAGCGACTTCATTTTATTATTTTGGGTTGGCTTGACTTTGTGTGCTTCTCTAAATCTCTTGTAGTTGTGGAAGAGGAAGGAGTCTATGTACGTTCTCTGCAATTTTTATTTATTTGATTCCATTATTTATTGTGTAAATCATAAATTTTCATTAATTGTTACATCGATTCAAGTACAAAATTTGTTTGGTTTGCCTAATTTAATACATGCTTTTATGCAGCGTGCTTAAAGTTACCACGATGTTCATCATTGGTTGTTTAGGTTTCGACAGCACATGCCTTGTAAAAAAAAAAATATATATATATATTAAGAGTTAATTAACGGTATATATTATGTTAATCAAAGAGTAAAACTCAAATAATATGCTCGATTATTACGAAATAATTTTATTAATTAAGTTACCGAATTTCGATAAACCTCATCGATAAAAAAAGACCGTTCCTTTTGTTTTAACTGGAAGGGGGGAGGGGGACCTCTGGTGATAATTAAATATATAAAACATTAAAAAATGAATTAGCATGAAAATAAAGCTGCCAAGTTATAATTAAAGTGGAATAAAATAAATAAAGAAAAACCCTTTTTTGGGCTTCCTTTGCATGTGGGTTTGGCTAAGTCTTTCAGATTCTTCATTTACTCACCTTGGTTCTTCTCTAAGTTATCTCTTTATTTATTTATTTTTATTTTAATTTTAATTTTATATTTTCTCATGGACATGAGTAATTACTTTTTCTAAATTACGTTTTTGATAATAAGTGACAGATTTGCTCCAATACATGAAATTTAAGTACTAAGTTGATTCAACTGGGAAAGAAAACTGTGTCACGCCCCTTTTCTCATGGGGCCTAATGGGCTAGGCCCGATGGG
>JAJTVF010004354.1:0-25000 GCA_022433065.1 Begonia loranthoides | reverse complement strand
ATTTAAAGAAAACAATAAGATATAGGCATGCTTGGTAATTTAAAGAAAGTGAAAACAATATAGACATGTTTGGCCATTTAAAGGAAACAATAATTACATAGGCATGCTTGGCAATTTAAAGAAAGCAGTAATGGTATAGGCATGCTTTGCGATTTGAGGGAAAATAATAACAAAATGGTAACGTCATAAATATACTTAAAAATTAAATTAATAATAATCGAACAACATAGGCATAATATGGTGACATAGTAGAAACGCCAACAAACAATTAAAGGAAAGACACTGCTAATTGCGTAAAGCCTCCACTGGCCAACGTCTCTACTCAATTTCTTACCTCAAAGCGTTGACGCGTATTAGCACTTAATCTTTATCCTTCTCCTCCTTTTCAATACCTTCATAATTAAAAAACATTTGCTTATTAATAATCACAACCTATTAATTTCATTCTTTTCCTATCCTTAATTTACATAGTAATTCTAGGAACTCGTTAATGCCTAACACGAAACATAACACTTGACAATTATAACATTCTCAACTTGACAACATTACCATTATCTATAACCTTAATTTTTATTCATCACTTGATAGTGTTTCATAATCCAAACTCAATATTCATTTTCTAACCAATTAACAAACCATGCATAAATAAATACCAAATAGTTAACAGACTATAACATTCACAGTAGTTCACAGAGTACAACCCAAAGGGTGTACATCCAACATACACACAATGATGAGAATCAACAAGAAATAAATCCAACTTACCCATTTCTCAGTATCCTAAATTAATTCTACTCATTAACATTGAAGTGACTAAAACCGGAAGACTTAACCCATAATTTCACAAGCTGCAGAACAATACACAACAAGGTATACAACCACATTATCCAAAACTAACAGCAAGGATTTCCTTACTAGAAGTCCCGAGAGCAGCTCAGCAACCATCAACACTCAGCCTTTACTTCAGCTCCAAAGAACTCCCTCATCAACATCATCCAACTGAAAACATCTGAGGCCACACCTCCTTTTACAGCATTCGGACTATAGCATAACCATAGAGATCATTTCTCCTCCAATTTTGGACTGTGAGCCTTCCTTCTCATTCCCTCCATTTCAATCCATCAGAGAGGCATACCTTATCCTACCTCCGCCACGGCCATGCCCTGCCTTACCACCATCCCATACCTTATCTTCAATAACATGCCCATCCAACATCCACGCTGTCGATATTTTCAAGAGCCAGAACCAGAATTAGACCGGTTTGTACTGAATCGTAAGCTAGGCCAACAGCCTTCAGCCGAACAGATGCTCCCTGCCTCCATTAGCCCAATGCGTCACTCGCTACCTCCTTGCTGTCAAATTTCTGACGCCACCAAGTACCATGCTAGTTACAGCCTCACCGTCGTCGTCCTTCCGTCCCTTGACTTGGCGTTTTGTCTACCCATCTGGCGAAGGTTGATGCCCCCGGGAGCCCTAGTCGCCCTACATCGTTCGTCACCGCAACAGCTCGTCCATCCATTGCTAAGGAGCCACCCCGAGCCCGCTCATCTTCATCACGATCTCACTCCCTCACTCTCCATTGCACTATCTTCTCCCTCTTGGGTCTCTTCTTTCAAAAGTCCACGCTGTCTATTTCTTTTAGAGCCAGTACTAGAATTGGACCGGTTCAGACTGAACAGCAAGCCAGGCTCACAACCTTCAGCCAAACTTATGCTCCCTACCTCCACCAGCCCAATGGGTTGCTCGCTACCTCCTTGCCATAAAAATTTGACGCCACCGAGTACAACTAATGGTTGCAGCCTCACCGTTGTCGTCCTTCCATCCCTCAGCCTGGCGTTTTATCGATCCATCCCGTGAAGCCTGATGGCCCGAGGAGCTCTAGTCACCCCGCACCATTCGTCGCCACAATAGCTTGTCCATCCATCGCTAAGGAGCCGTCCAAAGCCTGTTCGTCTTCATCGCAATCTTACTCCCTCACTCTTCATTCCACTCTCTTCTCCGTCTGAACCAGAATTGGACCAGTTGAAACTTAACCGCAATCCAAGATCACAGCCTTTAGCCAAACTGATGTTCCCTACCTCCACTGGCCTGATGTGTCTCTTGCTGCCTCCTTGCCATCAAAATTCCTACGCCGTCGAGTACCACGACAGTTGCAGCCTCACCGTCATCATCCTTCTGTCCCTCGACCTGGCGTTTTGTCGATCCATCCCGCGAAGCTTGATGCCTCGAGGAGCCCTAGTCACCCCACCCCATTTGTCGCCATAGTAACTTGTCCGTCTGTCGCTAAGGAGCCGCCCACAGCCTACTTGTCTTCATCGCGATCTCTCTCCCGCACTCTCCATTGCACTCTCATCTCCCTCTTATTTCTCTTCTTTTGCGAATGGCCTCGTCGTCCTTCCGTCCCTCGACTTGGAATTTTGTGGATCCATCCCACAAAGCCTGATGCCAGGGGAGCCCTAGTCACCCCACACTGTTCGTTGCCGTAGCAACTTGTCCGTCCATCACTAAGGAGCCGCCGTGAGCCCGTTTGTCTTCATCACGATCTCGCTTTCTCACTCTGCATTGCACTCTCTTCTCCCTCACATCCACACTGTCTATTTTTTCTAGAGCCAAAACTAGAATTAGACCGGTTTAGACTTCACCGCAATCTAGATAATTTCAATAGCGTGAACCGGTTCAGCTCCCCCAACACAATTTAATCTTTCCTTCCCATTATATTTATATATTTCACTTAAATCCCCACATTATTTATTTACCTAATTTTTAATTCACAATAAATATAATTAATCTCATTTGTCTTTCTTCTTTTTAACTACAAAACTGAGCCATATAATTGTTTCCGAACAGAGCCGAACCATCACGGTTTGATCCATCATTCTCCCCTTCAGAATTGTGATTTTGGACAAAGAAATGATTCCGCACCTCGTCCGCAATTGTCTAAAAAGTCCAATAAATTAGACAGATTTAAACTCTTTGTGTCTGCTATCATCCACGAATGTCCTGGCTCCTTCGAAATCTCGCGTTGAAGAACAAATTGAGACACGAAGCCTCATCCTTTATCGTCCCAAAACACAGGGGACAACATACAATGTGTTATTGGACGCAGCCCAAAATCCTTTTGTCGTCCACAACCATTCGAAATCTCCAAGTATACCCTTTTTCTCCAAACTTTCATACTTTAATTACTCCATAATATTTATCTTATATATACACGACATAAATTAACACGTACCATCATGCAACGTAATATATGAATTATTCCGACAATTAATTACATCTTATATACAAGGAAAATATTATCGGGGTATTACACATATCCTCTAGCATATTATCAATACAACATCTAATCTCCAAAACACAACATGATCAAGAACCTAACATTTATCAAACAAAGCATCAAAGTAACAATCATCAATATAATCATTTAAACTTAGCATTTCTTAAATATGAGCACCATCAACATGCTCTGAATAATAATAAAACCAAACGAGCAAACAATATACTCATAAGTTTCCAAACTTATTCAAACGAGCTGTTTTCTACGTGTGAGCAACCTCTTTAGTTTTCGAACCCACGTAGAAAACACCATTTATTATCTTCATTATTAGTCGATGCAATGCATTACGTGCAATCCTACTAACATGTCTACATGAATATCACACACAATAGTTCATATGTCGCAAACTATATTACAAATAACTAACAGACAATTTTAAAAAAATCATGCTTCAACTACAATTTAACACTAAACATACCTTTATTAAAATATTATCAACTACACTATAACACCATACATTTTTTTTCTCCATCATTAATGCATTACTTCCAACTTATTCTTTAACGTCAAGGTTACTAATCTATAAATATAATTACTACAACGTGTATTTGAGACTTGTACTAATTAACAAATATTATTATGTTATTAATCTAATTTTTCCATATCCATACAATGCACCCATACATCAAATTTTGCAATTTAATATAATCTAATTAATTTCTATTTACTCTAATTCATGCAGGGATTATTGTTTTAAGCAAATTATCTATTGACCGTGTATTAATCAAGTATAAACAACCTAATTTAAAGTCTAGTTTAACATCAAGGAAATACTACAATTTATAGCATTAATTAATTGGGAAGTAAGGTATGAAAATCCCTAAACTACATGCAAAAATTCGCATCCTCTTCTATTAATTTCCTACAAACTCCCCTCTTATCAGTTATTTACAAAATTTATGCAATAGTGAACATGGGAATAGCAAAAACTATCACCGAATGCATGTACAAGGAATAACTAAGAGAAACTTCTGTAAAAATTACTACAGAGACTATCACCAGGCAGACTCATTTCTTCTTTATCACTGACCATCAACGTAGGAAACTATTCTCATTACAACAGCTAGTAAACTGACATTGAAAAACAACCAAAACAGAGAACCAGTATCGAAGGCATTAAAATAATAGAGAACATATCATTGATAACATGCAAAAACCGCTCTAAACAATATACCCTATTATTGAAACAACATTCATCAGAGAACATACTACAACTCACACAGCAAAATAACTCAATAAAAACCCTACTCCTGTGATGTAGGTCCTTACGGACAAATTGTAATATCTAACAATTTTGAATAAAAATCTTTTTATTTTTGAAAATGTTTCCTTTTGAAAACTGATAATTTCCTCCCCTTTTCTAAGGAGCGTTGGGTTTCTTAAGGAGATCACCCTTCCCTTATACATGAGTCTCTCCTAGTTCCTCTCTAACAAATGGTCGCACCTCACTGACTCTCACTCTCTGCCCTTTTCCATTTATGCTCTCCGAAGCTGAACCACATTCTATAAACTGAAGGGAGAATTTAGACATTCAATCGATTATCGTAGAAGTGAAATTAGAAGCAGAGAACGACACTGGTAATCAGACTTAACCAATTGTTAGTAAAAAATTGGATTTTTCTTTATCTTCATAGTACGACTTGCATCTTTGAATCCTCATCATATTGTGTTTCTCTGTTGGAAGATGATTTGAGCAAATTTGAGGGAAATCAAACGGTTAGATCCTTTGATAGATTAGACTACTCTCGCCACAGAAATCTGTAAATCGAAAGTTATAAAAGATTTAACCTTCATTTAGGGATCTATCTGGTAATTAGTCAACTAGTTAGGATTTTCAGAAATTCTGGATGATTAAGTAGGATTTTCTAATTGAATTGTGGTAATGGAAAGATCGGATGAAACATAGCAGTGACCTTTGCTTGAGCTTTGTCGGCGTTGGAAAAATCAAGCCGTGAGATACCAAGCTTCCAGTTCCAAACTGTTCCTTGATTGGCCAAGACTCTGTCTTGACCGGAGTTAGTGATATTAGCGATGCAGAGTCGCAATTGTTCGCGAAATTGCTCCAAAAAATTGCAAATCTATAGCCTGCAGCTCAACTAATCACGTACTAAATTATTTAGTCCTTCATTGGGCCACGGTCCAACTTCCTTGGGTCACACTCCAGAACAAATTTTGGGCATACTTGGACATATTTTGGGCCTAGTCTAAGCCAAAATATTTGGGTTATTAAATCCTACTTATTTTTTTAAATGGTTAGACATTTTAATTTATAAAGTTTAATCTAAAAAATTAATACCTCATTTTTGAAAAGGTACTTGGTTACTTAGTTAAATCCGTTGACTTTTGGATTTGAATCATTGGACATTAAATCGGTAGCAACTCTGAAGTAGAGATTTATTTTATGCCCTGTATTGCATAATTTTTTTTACAGTGAATATTTTGAAACTTGTCTCATGTTAAAATGACACATCCATTTTTATAACTGTTAGATTTTTATATTATATTTTATTTTCACTGTAAACGTTTCAACTAAGCATGCATTTAAATATTTTTTGATTAACTTGGTCGTGGCAATCAAGTTTGATCATGAGGAATGTGTTTGTTTGCTGTGAAATGGATAATAGGAGATGTGTGACATGTCCTTGGGTTCGAATCCCTAAAGTACAAATAGTTAATTGGATAGTTGTATGTACCGTGTCCTTGGGTTGTGAATCCCTAAACCTTATTAGGATATTATTTGGCTTTTGCTATCACCGAGCATCACTTTTATTTTGTTATATTCCTATAGCATGGTGTGCCCATAGTTTGTGAGGGGCTCCATTTTCACTGTGATTTTTAATTTGTACAACAATGACCTATTTTAATTACGTACCACATATTAGTAGGTGATTTCACACACTTGCCCTTTGTATATCTTTTTGTGAAAGAAATTTATAAAATGTAAGTTTTAAATTCTTGCATGCTTAAATATCATTTTAATTAAATTTTTCTTTAAAAACATAATCCCTATTGAGTTTAGTCAACTCACCCCAATGACACCTTTTAGGATTTTATCAGCCAGTCTTCTAGTTGCAGAGTGAAGATTTAGCTCTGACAAAGGTTTTATTTTATTTTTGTACTAAAATAGTTTATCCTTTAGAGACTATTTTGTGAGGTATACTTTATATGGACAACTGTAATCTTATTTTTAATTTTTGTATAGTTATTTAACATGGATTGTATTATTATGTTATCGGATATCACTGTTGGTCTTCTTAAGCCCATGCTTGTCGGGCCCTCGCATATAATTAATATTTTAAGTCTTCCAATATTAATTAATAAAATTTAATAGAAAAAGGGTTGGGCAATTCGATTCTTTGGGCCAGTTCGTTCCGCATTCTATCTTGGGTCCCTTTTGGGTCATGACAAAATTTTTGGTATCAGAGTCATGTTCCATCTTGAAAAGTGATATATATAAAATAGATTGTATAGGAATATATAAGGATTTCCAAATATTATGCCTAAGAACAATGTTCATAAAATGATTTGCGTAAAGGTGCTGCTAGAAAGTCATCTTGAGGTTTTTCGGTGGTGGATGAAGACATTTCTGTAATTGGACACAAGTAATTTTGAGTCCTCCGGATTTGGTTAAAGGTGATAAGGAGTACATCTTATAAGTCATTAGAAACAACTTTACTAAACAAATGAGTCTGTGAACTCTTCTGGTTATATGTGGGGGCCTGTGAAGTTTATACTTAAGAAACCTATCATAGAAAGAAATCTATACCCTCAATTTCCTTCCAAAATTCAATGCTTACTCTTTCATATTTGGAATTTGTTAGTCTAAGTGCGAATCTTGCATTTGAAGACTCTGATTCGAAAACTGTTGGTAAAGACTTCTAATTAGTCTTTGATTGTACAATTTGGCACTAGTGTAAGTTGCTGCATAGGCAGTTGGAAATATTTGGACCAAAGATTAGAGTTGTTCAAGTGGATCGATGACTTCAATAGAGAGTTCTCTAATAGTGGCTGGTATTGAAATCCCTTGTGATGAAATTATAAAACATTTAAAGTCTAGTATTTGTGGGAAGAGCTTACCCAATGAGTATTGAAAATTTGATTAAGGGTGATACAAAAGAATTTGACTGCATTTTGAGTACATCGAAGTATTGTGTTTGATTTACGACCTCCTATTTCGAGAAGATGGCCGATGTATGGTGTAAGTATGTTAAGTTGGATATACTATTAGGTATGATGATATGAACTTCATTTAAGTAGTATTCAAAAGCAACTATTCCAAACCTAGTCATCACCAGAATATGATCTATGTTTGTCATAATTTGGATAAGGAGACTATGATTATAAAGAAGCTAGAAAACTTTCTAATTTTTGGTATATCCCTGAATAAGAGATATGAAATGTCTCTCATTGTTCAATATTGCCCTTACTATTGGCAGGCATGAATATCTGTGGATATGATAATTATACTTATGAATCAGTTTTATGTAATCATAGGAATAGATTGGTTAAACTTATACAAGGTTAAAGACGACTGTTATAAAAAAGTTATTACCCTTATGTTAGAAGATATAAAGATCCTAGTGCATCTATATAATACCCGTATGTTTCCTATTGATCCTATTTTTGCGAGCCTATTTGGGATGTTGGAGGAGATTAGAGTCTTGCAGGAGTATTTTGTTATTAGCGGTGACCTTGTTATGGCCATACATGAATCTGATTTGTTAGTGGTTTGTGATTACCCTGATGTTTTTCTTTAGAATGTGTCTGGGTTGCCACACGTTTGCGGGATTGATTTTTGCATTAATTTGATGCTCGACACTACTCTAATTTCGATTTCTCCATACCGTATGGCTCTTGCTGAATTGAATGAACTAAGTGTTCAGTTGAATGATTTGTTGTAAAAATGGTTTATTTAGAATAGTATTTCACCATGGGGTGCAACCATTTTGTTTGCAAAGAAGCAAGATGGTTCGCTTCATCTATGCATTTATTAGAAATTGAATCATGTGGCACTGAAGAATGAGTATCTGTTGCCTTGGATTAATGACTTATTGGATCGGCTACAAGGATCTATGTACTTCTCTAATATTGATTTGACATTAGGTTATCATTAATTGAAAATTCGTGAAAAAGATTTTTTGAAAACTTCTTTTCGGATTCATTATGGACATTTTGAATTAATGGTGCTTCGGTTTGATTTGACTAATGCACCAATTGTTTTTTTGGATTTTATGAACCGAGTCCTTCGGCCATATTTTGACCAGTTTGTTGTGGCATTCATTGATGATATTCTCATATATTCTACGACTCTAAATGAACCTATGGAATATCTAGGAAGTATTAGTTTATATACAAAGCATGAAAAATGCAAGTTTTGGACAACTGAATTGAAAATTCATAGCTATGTTGTTTCTCATACCGGTATTTCTGTTGATCCAGCTAAGATTGAAACTATGTTAAACTGGAAGCCACCAAAAAAATGTCATTGGGTGTGTAACTTCTCAGGTCTGGTTGGTTATTGTCGTCGATTTGTGCAGAATTTTTCTTCTGTTATGTTGTTAATGTCGTTGACTAGTAATGATGTGAAATTCATCTGGGATGAAAAGTGTCAAACCACTTTTAATGAATTCAAGTAAAGTTTGACTACTGCTCGGTTTTAGCCATACCTGATGAGTGTTTGTCCTATGTTGTTTATACTGATGCATCAAAAGTTGGTTTGGGTTGTGTCTTGATGCAGCGGGATAAAGTTATAGTTTATGCATTTTAGCAATTAAAGAAGTATGAATGGAATTACCCTACTCACGATTTAGAGCTTGCAACTAAGTATTTTTGCCTTAAAGATTTGTTTGAGCTATTTGTATGATGGTAAATTTGAGGTATTTTGGATCACAAAAGTTTAAAGTATCTCTTCTTGCAACGTGATATAATTTTTCGACAACGCCATTAGGTTGAGTTTTTTGAGAATTATGATTTTACTCTAGAATATCATCCTTGTAAGGCTAATGTTATAGTTGATGTCTTGAGTCATTATTTTTAAGAATCTCTTTCTTTTCTTGTTTTAGATGAATGGAAGAGATGTCTTATTATTTCAGATTTTTAAACTACAGTACTAGGGCAATGATTATTCGGTTCGAGTTTTTAATTTAATAACAACCTTACACTTTTGTAATGTGTGAAAGACTTGTAAAGTTTGATGATGTGTTGAAAGAAATATTCAGGATTATTCAAGTTGGTGAATAGTTTGATGGCTGAGAGACCAGTTCTAATGGACTCCAATTCTTTAAGAATCGAGTTAATGTCTCTAGTGATTGGGAATGGAGGCAAGTAATCTTGGCAAAGGGCTAAAAAACTAGATTTTCTATTCATTTCGACAGTACAAAAACGTATCATGATATGAAGTATCATTATTTATGAGTTGGAATGAAATAGGATATAACTATGAATGTTTCGAGGTGTTTGACTTATTAGCAGATTAAGGCTAAGCATCAAAGACTTGTTTGGTTTTTGTAGCCTTTATTTATCCCTGAGTGGAAATGAGACAAGATTATCTTTGATTTTGTGACCAATTAACCTTGGTCGGTAGAAAAATTTGACGTAGTGTGTGATTGTTGATAGATTGACAAATCCACACATTTTATCCCCATCATAATGGTTTTTCTCTTTGATGAAATTAAGTCAGTTGAATATTGAGGGCATTGTTCGTCTTCACAATTTTCCCTCGAATAAAGCCTCTTATAAAGATTCAAGATTTACGACAAATATTTTGGAGTTCCCTTTGGAAAGCTTTCGGCATGGAGTTTAGTTTGAGTATAACACATCATCCTTATACAGATGGTTAGTCTGAGCATTCGATCTAGATTCTTGAGGATGTAATGAGGTCTTGTATTTGGAATTTCGTAGATAGTTGGATGAATCACTTGTCCGTAGTGGAGTTTGTTTATAAATAGAGCTATCAGACTAGTTTGGTGCTTTACCATATGAAGCTTTATATGAGAAACTGTGCAGATCACTTTTATATTGGGCTAAGATCAAGGGCGAATTACTCTCGAGCTTGATTTATTTCAAGAGACGATGGAGAAAATTCTAATGATTAAGGAATGATGGGGTACAATTCATGTTGACAAAAGTGTTATGCAAACCTTGAGAGGAGGAAGTTGAGTTTCAAGCTGATGATTTTGTGTTCTTAAAGATTCAACCTCATCGAGGTATTAGTCATTTCGGTGTGAAAGAAAAGTTAGCTCCAAGATATATATGTCCTTTTCGGGTTATTGAGCGGATTGGTATAGTGACTTATTGATTGTAGTTACAACCACATCTGAATTATGTTCATAATGTTTTCCATGTTTTTATGCTAAGAAAGTGTGTTCTAGGTCCTTCGCATGTTGTTTCTTGGACTGAAATGCCTAGTCAGGAGGACATGTCTTATAAGGAGAATCAGAGAAAATTTTTGGTCACGAGATCAAAGTTCTACGTCATCGTGAAACACCCCCCTTATTCGAGTTCAGTGGAAGAACCATAGTGAAAGGGAAGCAACTAGAGAAATTGAATCTAATATGAGGACTATGTATTTCTGTTAGTTCAATGGTACACTCGTGATTGTTTTAAATTTCAAGGAAGAAATTTCCTAAATGGAGGAGAATGTAATATCTAACAATTTTTAATAAAAATCTTTTTATTTTTGAAAATGTTTCCTATCAGAAACTAATAATTTCCTCCCCTTTCCTAGGGAGCGTTGGGATTCATTAAGGAGATCACCCTTCCCTTATACACAACGAGTCTCTCCCTGTTTCTCTCTAAAAAATGGCCACACCTCACTGACTCTCCCTCTCTGTCCTTTTCCATTTATGCTCTCCGAAGCCAAACCACATTTTGTAAAGTGAAGGGAGAATTTCAGAGTTCAATCGATTATCGTCGATGCGAAATGGGAAGCAGAGAACGACAATGGTAATCAGACTTAACCAATTGTAGGTAAAAAAATTGGATTTTTCTTTATGTTCATAGTACGACTTAGATCTTTGAATCCTCATCGTGTTGCATTTCTCTTATAATGACCCAGTTTTTCATAAATCCTTTAAAATACGTGAAAATTTGAAACTTTTATATAACCATTGAAATCACTTTTAAAACATATCAGAGTGTGATGCTAAACTGGACCACTACTAACCTTTCGTTAAACTCGTTATGAAAACCCATTAAAAAAATTGCAGAAGTGTTATAAAAAACATTTATTTAAAACATTGCGTAAGCGTAAATTAATCGTTTAAGAAAGAAATACTAAACAATTGAAATACTGCGTTTAATAAATGAAACTTACAATTAAACATCATTTAATTACAACTGTTTACTCATTTCTCTCTTTGCCTGGCCAGCCACGAGTTTCACATGTGCAAATCATTTATCCCTGCTTTATTATCTGATTTTCATCTTTCACATTTACTCCTAAGTCTGTCCATTTCTTTTCACGTACACGTACCTACACGTACACCACAAGTAATACGTGAGCCTAATGGCCTAGTAAGGAAAAAGGGTAATGCAACGTGATATGCCTCTCTTCAGTTTTTTTTAGAATGGGGGCCACCCAAATCAATCCTTTCATTAAGCCATTCGTTCGTTCATTACTTTACTTTCGTTCATTCATTCGTTACTCATACATCGAGCGTGAGATTGGACAATTTCCTTTGTGATGGAATAGTGGTCGGATCTAACCTTTTACTTGCAACTAGGTCCTCTCTATCAACATGATAGGGGGCTTCGCCTAGCTGCAGACTAGACCAGCTACCCATCAGCCCCCCAACTCCCCATTTCCTTCATTTTCGTAACATTTTACCTCACATAATGCATGTGTGAGTACCACTCTGGTGGCACTCCCTATTGGTTTCTATCAACATGATGCATGACCATACATTCTCAACCTAACATGATGCATGATGCTTTATAACGTAACATTAACAATAATAGAAGTACGCATATAAAAGTAAGTAATTGAATAACAGGAATTGAAAGCGCATTTAAAAGGAAATAAAGGACAGAAAAATAAGAGATGATAAAGTAAACATGCAATGAATTATAATTAACTAAACATGCTCGTTAAACTAAACTAAACCAAACATGGAAACATGCTTTAGACAATAACTGGAAATAGGAAACATGCTTATAAATTCGAAATCCTTATTCTAGTTGGTTAAACAAGCTTTTAATATTAGAATATAAAACGACGTGCTTGTGAGATCATGCTTTTAGCTCAACGAATTGAACAACTAATGAAATGGTAAACATGCTGAAGGAAGTAATTATAACTTATTAAATTGGTCCACATGTTTACCTAGTTAATTAGTTAAGCTACAATAAATTGATTGGTTAAACATGCTCAAGGTTACGATTATTATTCTAGTAGAATCCTAATTAATTTACATGCTCAATTAAATAACATACCCAGTTAAATAATAGCTATTAAACATGCTTGAATAATTAATTAAATATGATCAACGAAATATTGCAATTGTTATAAATTATTAGTCAATTTGCATGCTCAAGGAATAATTACAACTCGGATTACACATGCTTAGTAAGATTATAATTGTGATTCTAGTTAATTACTCTAGTTAATTAATGTGCTCAAGTCTAGATAGTTACTCTATTTAATCAGCATGCTCAGTTACTATATACAATTGTTATCCGGGTTAATTAACATGCCACGATTAATTAGTTCATACTTAGATTAACTAGTTAATTAGCTAAACTACGATAAGTTGATTAATTAGTTAAACATGCTCATCCTAATTAATTAACATGCTCGATAGATAATTACAATCATTATTTTCCTAGAAGATTAAACATGCTTTTATTCTAGTTAATTAAACCTAAGCAATGGGGTAATTACAGTTAATAGTTTAATGGATTAAACATTCTTAGCTAGTTAATTAAACATACTAATTAACATGTTCAAGTTACCTAACATACTCAAGAAAGATGTCTAGCTAATTAATTCTGCTCAACAAAAAGGAAGTAATTAAAAATTAGTTAACATAACTGGTTAATCTACACCAATTTATTTTTTCACATACTTAGATTAACTAGTTTATTAGTTAAGCTATGGTAGATTGATTAATTGGTTAAACATGCTTAATATTACTATTATTATTCTAATCAAACATGCTTACTAACATATTCAGAATAACACAGAGATATTTAAACAATAAAGAACAGAACAAACGGCAGAACAATATATGCATCGAATAATAGGAACGATAAGAACAATACATGTAGAGATATCTAAACAATAGACAACAGTAAACAATAACTCATTCATGCTTCAACTCATCATTCTAGCTCTCCTACATTCTTAACTCAGTCATCCAAGCAGAAATCATTCACCAAGGAACTATCAAAGTAAAGCACGTATTGCAAGAAGGAAAGAAATGATAGCAGTTAAGGAATAATAGCAGTATATATCAACCAAGGAACTATCCACTAATAACGAGCATCACTATTATGAACTCCGCTAACTAGGAATCACAACATAGAAACAGGGAACTAACATAAAACTCACGCACACTACTTGTGGGTAGGGCCACCACTGGCCAAGAAACACCCAAGTCCTTACCTCGAGATTTTATCCTGCATTAGCACTTAATTGTTGTTCTTCTTCTCTTTTTCAATACCTTCACAATTAAAGTATTTACCATTAATGATTACGACGAATAACTTAAATAATAATAATTCTAAGAACTTCTTTGACCCTTTGCCTTTCTCCCTCAGCATCCAACTAAACCACCAGGCGAGAAATCAAAAGAATGGACCGGATAGGACTGAACCACGAGTTAGACGACAAGTCGTCCCTATACAATCTATTCCTTCATGTCGGTTGCTACCATTTCACCCACCAATTCCTAGTTACAGGGTCGAATTACACAACACAAACAATTAGAATGCTTACCTCGGTCAATTGCAGAGGAAGACGCAACTCGTTCCTTGTTCCAGTGGCTCATGCGTTTCCAAGCCCAGCAAATTGCAGCTCCCGAGCCCTTGAAATCCCGCGACCAGCGTTGTCGCTCCGTTCGCCTGACCGAACATCACGCGCCGAACTCCAGCCTCGTCAACGACTCAACTACGGTCTCCATCGATTTCTCTTGCCATCACTTCGATCTCCCTCTTCTCTCCAATTCGTCCACACTCTTTACACCTTTTTCTATTTCTTTTCTTCAGCGGCAAACCAAGTTCTCCTTTTCAATTAAAATGGCGTGAACCGGTTCACAACCTCCTCACTCACCTAATTTAAATTCCTTAATTTGTTTTCATTTTATTTATTTTAATTCTTTATTTAATTAATCTCAACTAATCTAATAAATCTTCATTTCAATCATCTTTTATCCTATTAAATTTATCTTTACTAATTTAATTAAATCTTTCATTTAATTAAATTACTCTCAAATCCCATTTCAATTTCGAAATTTAATTCAAATGTCGCTTGATGATAATTACGTCTTTGGTAATACCCCGATAATTATCCAATTAATTCAAATACCCTTAATTACTTTTCAACTATTCTTTTTAAATTCTAATATAAAAATTTTGGCTATTACAATAGGCATTTCAATTGGGGTGTCACAACGACAACAATTCCTAATCCTCCTGAACCCACACATGCCTATTTACTTAAATTTTTAGGATGTCATACGGTATGTAAATATTTCATAAGCCCTATGATGATGCGTGAATGATGTAAAGTAAAACAAGGAATTTACACATGATGAAGCACAAATAAATTTAATCACGATTGCAATAAGATTTTAAATGATAAGCTTTAGGTTTCAATCAATATTTAAGTTATGACAATGTAAATTTGGGGTTGTTCATTAATGATATGAGTAGGGATAACATGTTCAAGCTAATTCGAGAATGGAGTTCAACCTCACCTTCATTTCCAGGGTTAGTTTAGTCAAGTGATTTTACTAACCAGCTCCAAGGAATGCAAAGACTAACTATGATATTTGAATCAAGCATAACTTATTCTTCTTAACTAACATACAACCTAAGTCAAGTTCCATACATCCAAGAATTTACATTACCAATTGTCCACAATCATCAACTATTGTTAATATAGTCCAAGTTGTCAACAACTCAATAACAAGACCAGAATTTCGTTGAAATCATTATCCATTTATTCCATTTCATGCATTCCACTATTTGACAACAAGCCCAAATATTTTCTTTATAATGAAATCACTATCCATTCATTCAACTGTCAATTTTATGTCTTCCATTTAATCTATTATGAACATTCAACACCATCTAATTTATTCTTATCCTTCAACCAGAGAAGTGTTTGCATTTTCCAAAATTTCCACAGTCACCATGGGTTCAACTATCATTTATGCTTCAGATTTCAACACTGAACATATAAAATCAATAATCAAACAAGGAAGAACCCATAACGTAGGGCCATACTTTGGCTAAAACAAAATCCCAATTCTTACCTTAATACTAAGCAGTAAACCAACAAATCAGCAAAGTCCAATACGACAGCCAATATTTTTCCAAACTTCCAATACCTCCTAAGCAAAGTAGCATTGAGATTCAAGGATCATCAATTAAACTAGGAAGCAATTCAGACAAATAATTCCAGAGTAAAACCTTTACCATCACGTTGAGAAGCTTTTCCCTAGCAAAAACACCCACAAAGTTGTAAAATCAAGGTTTCACTTGAAACACCTCAGAACAATGCCATTCTCACCGACTCCTTCACACACTCAAGCTTAACTCACACTCTCATTCACGTTCTCAGGTTCCAAATCAAATAGAGAGGAGGAAACTTACCTAATATAGATCTTGGAGAGGCTAGGATCATCAGTAACAAGAAGATAAGATGGCAGGACAATCTGCCATTTGCCCAACCTAAGGAAGGTGTGGTCCAATGATTCAAATTAACGTGGAAAGCTGCCAAAGTCTCAGGGAGGGAAGAGACGGGCTGCAGGGAGTAGACTGGAGCGAGATCTTGCCGCTTGCAACAAGAAATCGGAAGAGAGAGGGTGTGATTTAAATGGATTTTCTAGAAATTCCAGATAATTCGGACGCGGCGTCTATACTATCGTCCGAATCCATCCGAAAGTCGAGTTGGGACGAGAAAATGTGTCCCCAAACTTCGTCCACACCGTCCGCTGGCAACATTCAGATGTAAAGTTCTCGTCCGCATATAGCATCTGCATCGTCCGAATTGTCCCAAAAACTGTCTAGAGTCAAATTGGACGATGGACTTCGTCGTCCGCATTCATCCACTATTGTCTAAATTGTCCCATAAATGTACAGATTCAATACAGATGCGAACCCACTCCTCTGCATCGTCCACATAGTCGTCCGAATTGTCCCAAAGTGCAGGGGCATGGCCCAACAGTGTCGCAGACACCAAATTTTGTCCGCACGGCATCCGCATGAGTCTGAAACGCCAGAAATGCATAATTTTTCTTAAGTCATCCACACTTAGCTTATTTTCAATGTTAACCCTATACTGTCTAAGCACAACTTAACACGTACTGTCACATAATATGATGCACTATTCATATATTAAAATTATCCTGATTTAATACATCATAAATGGAAATATATTTTTGGGGTATTACATGTTTACTAAGTGATTATCATACTCAAGTCTTCATTATTAATTATCAACTAGTTAACATTACATGTGTATCCTAATTAATTGCATTCTCAAGTTTAAGTAGTTAATTGTTCTAATCACTTAACATACTCATAAAGTAAGTAAACTTAACATGCTCCATATCTAAATTACGTTTACATACTCAGCAATTAGGTAACGTGCTTAATCAAGATTACCGTTTCTTAGCCACATTATTTATTAGCTTATTTACATGCTTGGTCAATTACATGCAAATTACAATCACTTAGTTCAAAAATTATTTGAGCCAATTATCAACTGAACATGCTCATTTTAACATAGGTCAATTACAATTAACTAAGCTAACTTCTTATTAGTCAATTTACATGCTTAGCCGAATGTTGCATCGAATTAAGATACAACTAATGACAGCAAGGTAAAACAGTAATTCCACAGCAAGTAAATAACCATTAACCTTTTAGCTCATTTTCATACTTTGCATAATAACTTAGTCTTTACTTATTCCCCTTTCATGCTTCTCATTTCTTCATTTGCTTAAGCATTTGCATCTCATCAAACTAAACTAAACAACCAAAGGAAAAGCATCACAGATTCACAACAATTTATACTCTATTTACACTATCATAACAAGCAGTCAAGAACAATAATCATACAAGAATTTTCACCGAAAACTATCATAGAAGACTTAACCCATTTTCGTGCTTCTCATGACCATTTATCCTTTTTTATTTCGTCTCATGAATCTTAAGCACTCATCACAGTATAATGAATTTAACACCACTATTATTAAAGAAATCCAACAATGAAATCACAACTACTAGAGATGCACAGGAATTAATAGCACAACAATATCACAAACCTACCATTATCAACATCTACATATCATCAAACAACTATCAATCAACACATTAAGAACACTAACACTAAACACACGCACACATACTTGCTATGTAGGGCCTCCATATTAGGGGTGTTCACGGTTCGGTTCGGTTCGGTTTTGATGTGAAATCAAACCAAACTAGTCGGTTTCGGTTTTAAAATTACAAAATCGGAATCGGTTTTAGAAAAATAAGAACCGAGTTGGTTTCGGTTTTAAAATCTTGGTTCCGGTTTTGGTTTGGTTTCGGTTTTTTCTTTATTAATTTTTTTTTCAACTATTATAATAAAAATTGTATAAAAATTATAAAAACATAATTAATAACAACAAAATTATTCTTCCTCTTCTCTTTTCAAAACAAAATTTTGTCCAAAAAATAGTTATTAGGTCTTTTCGAGCTAAAATCACTTCAGAGGCTGAGGCACGAATGACCAAATATGAAACTTCAAAAACAAAAAAACACTATAAACGTATTTATGCGGTTCGGTTCCGGTTTTTCGGTTTTGAAAAACTAAAACCGGTAACCGAACCAAAACACTCAGTTCTTACAAAAGAGAACCTTATTCGGTTTTTTTAATAGAAAAAACCTTATTCGGTTTTGATTTTTTGATCGGTTTCGGTTCGGTTTGTCGGTTCGGTTCGGTTTTGAACACCCCTACTCCATATGGCCAAGACATCCCTATTTTCTTACCATTGATGGACACTCAAAACAGGGAAAGCTGCACTCCTATCCTCACAGCAGCTCACTCACGGATGGTAGGGAGCAGCACACCCCTCACGACTCAACACCAAACTTCACTCATGGTTTTCCTCTCTTAACTCACACACTCAATCACCTATCATAATACACTTGCTGGAGCTCACACACAGAACTCAGATGAAATAAAATTGCTTGATAGAGGAGAAGAAGAAAGACGTAGGAGGGAGGAGCAGCTGGATGTTAAAAAGCAGAGTGCTTACCTAGATGGAGAGAGACGTTTTGGACATCTAGGGGGACAAGCATGCATATAGAGGAGGGAGGGAGGCAGCTCAGCGTGATCTACGGTCTAGAGGCGTGGGGAGCAACGTCTGTGTCTCCTGGGCATGGAGTAAATGGCTAAATGACAAGAGTTTGGATATTAAATCCCTAAAATCTTATTGTTCTGTGATCTTTTGGACGACTGTGGATGTATCTCCATCGTCCGTATGACCAGAATCACTCAGGCTAAACGGGGCTTCGAGGAGGAACGGCGTCCCCAAATCGTGTCTGTACCGTCTGAAGTGTACCGCGTCCGCAACAGCGTCTGCCCTCCTCCGAAAGTGTCCATGAATTGGACAGAGTCAATTCGGACGAGGATCCCCCATGTCTGCAGTCATCTGCAGTGTCGTCCAAAAGTGTCCATGATTTGGACAGAGGGAAATAAGACGATGGCTCACTGCGTTCGCAAACGTCCAAATGTTCCTAGACTTATATAGATTCAAAGTGGACGAATCCACCATACAGTGAAGTTAGGATGGAATATAGTGTCCTGAGTCATCCTATACTCAAGGATACTGGGCCAATGTACTTGTGGACAACATAATGCGTCTGAAATGTCATCCTCAGGCGTCCGAACACACCCTAGACAGCCTTTCATCACATTTTCTCTAATTTTTCACACTTAACCTTAATCCCATAACATTTTCCCCATAAATACATGTCGTAAAATGTCACGTATAAATACCCAATGTAATGTCTTACTTACCCCATCCTTTAATTGCATCATGTTTATGGGGAAATTATAACAAAAATACCCTTAAACTTAACGCTTCGAACACGTCCTCGATAATTGTCCAACTTAAAAATCTGGGGTGTTACAGGGTATTACATCTCCATTGGAAGGGGACTTGAGCGAATTTGAGGGAAATCAAGCAGTTGGATCCTTCGATAGATTGGAGTACTCTCACCACCAGAAATTTGTAAATCAAAAGCTATGAAAGATCTAATCTTTGTTTTGGGATATATCGGGTAATTAGTCAGCTGGTTTGGATTTTTTGGAAATTCTAGATGATTAAGTTGGATTTTCTAATTGAATTGTGGTAATCAAAAGATCAGATGAAACCCATCAATGAACTTTGCTCGGGCTTCCAGCTTCAGTCGGTTCCTGATGTGCTCTAAGGATCACTAAGAGCACTAGTTAGAAAATCAACCACAAAACTGTAATAATCTGAACTCGCAATTCAAACGTATTTATCTCCCAATCCAAACGTGAACAACAGCTGGTTTTTGGAGGTCCCCAAAATAACACAACCAGACAGATCCTATCAAAATTTCAGTGCAAAAATCACTCGGAAACTCTAGTTATGATCGAAACAATACAACTCCAAAATCTAGGGTTTCAGCCGAATAGATTTGACAACCAGAATTCAAACGGAAATATCTCGCCTAGCATACATCCAATAAACACAAATTTTTTAGGGGTGTAGCTTGACTAATTGTAGAACAAATCAGCAGACGGAACAAAATCAATAGGACATGCGCAAGGCCTTCGAAATACAGTCACACTCGCAAAGATCTAGCAGCAACAAATCAAAGGCAGATTTGCGATAATCAAGTAATCCACTAAAGAATCAATCTTGACATAAAATCTCAACTATAATCACCAAATAAGATAGTAGCAACCTGTTTATAGTAGAATAGAACAAGAAAGATGAAGAAATACTTGAAAGAAACTTCAATAAAACCAAGAAGAAACTGAGGAGTCCGCAAGCCTCCTAAGTGAGAGGGGCGACTAAAATGGCTTGATCGCGGCGGTAAGCACTCTCCAAGGGTTTGAAGATCTTCTTCTCTCTCCACACCACAATCAACACCTTGAAGGGGAAGTATTGGAGGAGATAGTAACCCTTCCAACTCAGCCAAGAAGATGGCCGAGCTCGGGCTATGGATGAATCGGTGATGAGGGAGGGGGATGTCGCGGGTTTCTCCACAAAGGAAAAGAGCTAAGTTTTCTATTTCTTCAAAAGTGCCTTCTCATTCCAAAAGAGGGTATAAAAACCCTAAGTGTTTGCAAAAATAATGCCAACAGACCAAAATACCCTTAACATGAAAATTTCAGCATGAGGGCGTGGTTTGTACGCAAACCGCGCACCTCTCAAACACTTACCAAAAGACAAAACAACATAAAGAAACCAATTAAAATTTCCAGAAACATGTGTATTTATAAATCAACAAAGATGGTAACCAAATGTTAATAATGCTCTTTGAACCTTCAACAGTTCATGGAACCTTTGAGGTGGAAATAATGTGTTATCCGTTCGGTGACGAATGCACCAATGTGGTAACGTGAAAAGGAAATCCTTTGTCTTTCGTGAGATGTTTCCTCTAAAGAATCCCAAACTTTCATATTACCTGCAAAATAAAAATGAGTTAGGAAAGAGATAAGCTTCTTGGCTCGAGCCCGAGTGATCGGACCCTGGGGCACATCATCCTCCCGGGGTGATTGAGGATTTGACCCGAAATCCATAGGTTGCTCCGAAGAATTCCTTGTCATAAGTAGAATAATTTAAAGTAGCCCCTTTTAATTTTTCATTGAAATATGCAATGGGCTTGGCCTCCTGCATAAGTACCACGCCGATACCTAATCCTGAGGCATTGTACTTGATCTCAAAAACTTTGGTAAGATCCGAAAGTGTTAGCAGTGGAGCATTACATAGCTTTTCTTTGATGGAGTCGAAACTAGACTGACAAGATGAAGTCCATACAAACTCCTTTCCTTTTTTGGTGCAGTCGTTTATAGGGGCCATAATAGAACTGAGTCCTTTTATAAAACATCGGTAAAAGGATGCATAGCCATGAAAACTTCAAACCTCTAAGACATTCTTCGGGATCGGCCAGTCTCGGATTGCCTCTATTTTAGCTTCATCTACTTCCATTCCATCTTTGGTAATTATAAACCCTAAGAAATAAACTCGGTCTTGAGCAAAAGAACAGTTCTTGAGATTTCCAAATAATTGAGATTTCTGTAGTACTTCAAATAATGATCGCAAGTGTGCGAGGTGAGTTAAAAGATCCGAGCAATAGATAAGATTATCGTCGAAATTAACAACGAAAAACTTTCCCATGAATTCCCATAGAAGGTGATGCATCATATGCATAAAGGTGTTAGGGGTGTTGGACAACCCAAAAGGCATGACCATCCACTCATAAAGGCCATACTTCTTTTTGAAAGCGGTTTTCCATTCATCTCCTTCACGCATTCAAATTTGATGATAACCACTTTTCAGGTCAACCTTAGAAAAGATAACAGCTCCGCTAAGCTCATCTAGCATATCCTTAAGTCTGGGAATAGGAAAACTGTATTTAATAGTGATCTGATTTATGGCCCGACTATCCACACACATTCGTACCGTTCCATCTTTCTTAGGAACCTATAACGTAGGAACTGCACAAGGGCTAAGCGATTCTCTAATGTATCCCTTGTCAAGCAATTCAGTCACCTGTTTATGAAGTTCTTTAGACTCCTCTGGGCTCAACCTGTAAGAAGGTCTATTCGGCAACAAAGCTCCAGGTAAAAGATCTATCTGATGCTCGATCCCTCTCAAGGGTGGTAAACCCTGAGGTAACTCCTCCGGAAACATGTCTTCATACTCTTTAAGTAACCCCAACATGGAATCGGGAATGGGTCCCAACTCCTCCAATCTTTTCTGGAATAACATTAATCGTCCCTCCTTGCATTAAGGACCTCTTAAGATCCCCTTTTGTGATTATAAGGGAAGTATCGGCCCTACTTTTGTTCATGCTCTCATAATCTTTAGCAATCTGATCCGAATTAAGGGGTGCTAAATTCACGGTCTTCCCTTTGAATTTGAAGGAGTAAAAATTAGAAAAACCATCATGCTTCGTCTTCTTATCAAATTGCCAAGGCCTCCCGAGTAATATATGACTAGCAGACATTGGAACAACATCCAACAATGCCTCATCCTCATAGGCTCGAATAGAAAAGGTCAACCTAACTTGTTTGGTTACCTTGATCGGATCTTTATCATTCAGCCAATTCAATCGGTACGGAGTCGGGTGGGCCGAAGTGACTAACCCCAATTTCTCAATAACATCTAAAGATAAAATGTTGGTGCAACTACCGCCATCAATAATTAATGAACAAAGTTTCCCCTTAACTTGCATCGAGTGTGAAAGATAGTTTCCCATTGTACTTCTTCATCATGATTTTGAATAGCCATAGAGCGCTTTATCACAACAAGTAAGGGACCTTCAAGAGCATAGAAAGTCTCTTCTTCTTTCTCTTCTTCTATTAAAACTGAAACCTCTTCCTCATCTTCAGTAATTACTTCATTAGTTCCCTTTTTTAGAATCATCACCTTTGCATTCAGACATTGAGAGGCGATATGACTGAATCCCAAGCATTTAAAACACTTGATATCTCTGGATCTCGATTTGCTATTATCAATAAAGGACTTATTTTCTTCATTATTCTTCATGGCATTAAACTTGCTTTCTCCCTTTTGAATCGGTTTAGAAGGAGTGATGTTTTTTGAGAAAGGCCGAGACAAGCCTTCCTTTGCTCTTCTTTTCCTTTGCCTTTCAATTCTCAAAGCTAGTTGTATAACATCATCAAGAGTTACATAGGATTGCAACTCCACGGTGTCACCAATATCTTTGTGTAACCCTCTAATAAAATGAGCTACAGTTTGCTCCATTGGTTCTATCACATTACAACGGATCTTTAATATCTTGAACTCGGTTAAGTACTCATCCATCGTTAGTGAACCTTGTTTCAAATTTTGCAATTGCAGGAATAACTCTTGCTTGTAGTGTGGAGGGACAAATCCCTTTCTCATAAGTGCTTTCAAAGCTTCCCAACTACGGACCTCACCTTCTCCTTCCTTCCGTCTTTGTGCTTTAAGGTCCTCCCACCATATACTAGCATAGCCCGAAAGTTCTAAGGCCACCATTTGAATCTTAGTTCTTTCCAAATAATCATAAAAATCAAAAATTCGATCCACTTTCTCAACCCACTGTAGAAAATCACCACCATTAGTAGAGCCTTTAAAAGGTGGAATAGAGACCTTAACATGCCTCATATCGTGCTTGCTATTAGATCTCCTTCTTGGGCTAGGCGATTCCCTCTCCTCGGGTTCCTCCCAATCTTCATCCAATAAACTAGCATCTCGACCTCTTGAATCAATCAACGTACTAATCCTTCTTCTAGTCCTTGGAGTTCTAGGACACCGTACATTATCATTATCCAAAGCTTCAATCTTTTACTAAAGCTTCAGGATCATTTCAAGCATCTCTCGCATACTTGGCTCGGTTTGCTCAAGAGCTTCCACGGGTGGTGCACTTGGATTATTCCTCATCTCTCTAGGGTTATGATAATGAGCTCCGCTTCGAGTACTCATTATAAACCACTATAAATCACAATAATAATAGCAAGAAAATGTGAGCACGGCTCTGATACCAAATGATGTGCTCTAAGGATCACTAAGAGCACTAGTTAGAAAATCGTCCACAAAACTGTAATAATCTGAACTCGCAACTTCAAACGGATTTATCTCGCAATCCAAACGTGAACAACAGCTGGTTTTTGGAGGTCACTAAAATAACATAACTAGACAGATCATATCAAAATTTTAGTGTAAAAACCACTCGAAATCTCTAGTTATGATCGAAACAATACAACTCCAAAATCTAGGGTTTCACCCGAACAGCTTTGCCAACAAGAATTCAAACGGAAATATCTCGCCTTGCATACAACTAATGATACCAATTTTTGAGGGGAGTAGCTTGACTAATTGTAGAACACATCAGCAAAAGGAAGGAAATCAATAGGAAATGCGCAAGGCCTTCGAAATACAGTCACACTCGCAAAGATCCAGCAGCAACATATCAAAGACAGATTTGCGATAATCAAGTAATCCATTAAAGAATCAATCTTGACATAAAACTCTCAACTATAATCACCACATAAGATAGTAGCAACCTGTTTACAGTAGAATAGAATAAGAAAGATGAAGAAATACTTGAAAGAAACTTCAAGAAAACCAAGAAGAAACTGTGGAGTCCACGAGCCTCCTAAGTGAGAGGGGCGACTAAAATGGCTTGACAGCAGCGGTAAGCACTCTCGAAGGGTTTGAAGATCTTCTTCTATCTCCACACCACAATCAACACCTTGAAGGG
>JAJTVF010004341.1:0-12100 GCA_022433065.1 Begonia loranthoides | reverse complement strand
GGGGGGGGGGTGTGCTCAGGCGTGGGGAGTCGTCTCCATGGTTGGTTTAGTGAGAAATTAATGACTACACGATAAACGTTCTATTATTTAAATCCTCTTATTTTGCAGAATTGAGATATTTCGGATAAGGGAAAGCGTCTTAGCCTCGTCCGCGTTCGTCCAAAGTCCTCATTTTTTCCTATCAGAGCTACGTTTTTGGACAAAGGAAGTCGTCCTTGCCTTCGTTCGCGTGCGTCCAAAACTGTCCGAAATTAGTACAGATTCAAACTCTCTATGTCCGCCATCGTCTGCCATCAACCGGGTTCGTCTGAAAACTCGCATTTACGGGTGAAGGATGAATTTGGACACGGAGTCTCATCCTGCATCGTCCCAAAATGCTAGGGACGACGTGCAATGCATTTTCGGACGCAACCTCCCGTCCCCATGTCGTCCGTGTGCGTCCGAATTCTCTAGTTACACATTTTCCCTCAAATTTTTATACTTCAATTATTCCACAATACTTACCCCATATTTTCATGGTATAAATTAACATATACCATCACGCAATGTAATATATTAATTATTCCAAAATTAATTACATCGTAAATACGAAAAAAATATTATCAGGATATTACAAAAAGTCACCAAAAATGTGTTGCAATGTTATGTTTTTATTCGATAAAAAGTAGATTACTCACTACCTTATTGCTGAAAGGGCGCCACTTCCTGCTTGAGGTGGCTAAAGAAGAAAATTTAAGTTAATTTAAGAGGAATGCTTGAGAGAAATGAGAGAATAACCATGAAAAGAGAGAGAAAGAACTTGAGAAGAAGAGAGGGAAGCTGTGAGGTTAAAGAAGAAGAAGAAGCAAAGGAAAGCTTGAAGGAGAGACAATTTGAAGAAGAGGAAACCAAAAGGGAGTTGTACCTCCTAACTTCTCCATGGAAATTAAAGTAAGAAATGATTGTTTATGTTTTCCTTTTTGGGCTACATCATAAGAGTTAAGATTTTATTATTGTTTAATGCTTGTTCTTGATAGATTAAGTTGAATTGCTTATATTGTTGTTTGAAAGATTGATATTGTTGTTGTGTTTGATAGATATTAAGTTGTTGATCATGTTGATGTTAAGGATAAGATAGACTTCTTTCTCTTTATTTGATGGATTGAGTTGAATTGAGGATTTATCGATAATCATGGAAATGTATGCATTCATGTATATTCATGCATCATGGTTTTCACGAAACGTTACAAAAAGGATTTATCATGCATATGGTTTTTCAAGTAAGTAGAGATAAAGAAGATTAAGAATTCCAATGATAGAGGCTTCGTGGACAAGTCTCCAATGATAGAGGCTTGGATAATTGAATAGATGCTTGGATACTTGACTCATATGAAAGAAGTTTGGATACTTGACACAATGAAGAAATGTATGAGTGAAATGTTCAATGATAAAACAAAAGGAAAGGAAAAAGTAAAGAAAGGAATAATTGAATAGAGGCTTAGATACTTGACTCATATGATAGAGGCTTGGATGCTTGACCCAATGATGAAGACTATAAGTGAAGTGTTCAATGATAAAATGAAAGGAAAGGAAAATGTAAAGAAATGAAACTAAAATGAAAACCGTTTTCTGAAAAGTGCATTATATGTTTCATATTCCATATCATTTCTTACTAAGCATTAAATTTATAGTTTTAAGTCTTATAATGTAGGTAAGTATGGTAACAAAGATAGGAGCAACTAATAGAAGATTTACAGATTGCGGATCTTGTGTTGATTGAACTAAATAGAAAACAAAAATGGAAATGTACATGCTTTTAAAGTTACGAAATGTATTTGAACAAAATATGTTTAAAGAAATGCATTTTATTTATGGTATTTCATGCAACTATTTCCAAGTGTATTTATTACGAAAAAGTATTCCGCTATGCAATTTATAAAGAAAAGTGTTTCAAATCTCAACGTTTTAAAGTAAAAGATAAACGGGTCGCTACGTGGACGCTTGCTTGTGGGTCTCTCCTTCTCCTCTGTTTCTTCCACAAAATGAGACAATAGTGTCTGGTCTTATAGTTAAAATAACATTCTAATAGAAAGTCATTGCTTTTATAAGTTGCATACGGCCGTGAAGTGTTAAAAACTTGGCCAACAAGTTTTACCACTAGCTTACGCTTCTGAATAGATTCACAACACCCCCACAGTCTAGGAGTTAGGCGGCCCCTCAACTCCCTCTCATAAGTGGCCGATCGATCTAGGTTTCTAACTTAGAATGACTTAAAATTCCAGCGCTGCTTAACAACATTGTTATCTATTATTCGCGGAAGCATTTTTGTCTGCAGATGTGTTTATTGTTGCGGGTCCACTATTCGTTGCACGTTTTTTGTCCAAAATGACTTCGTTTTACTTTTTTCGCTAACGTGTTTCTATTTGCGGATGTTTTCTCTCGCACGGATCTACTGTTCAACATAGTCCACTTATCCAAAACACCATCATTTATCGTTTACTGTAAACGAGTTCTATCCTCAGACGTTTACACTCCTGCAGGTCCATTATTTGTCGCACATCTTTCATCCAAAATGACTTCATTTAACTTCAATCGCGGACGTGTTTCTATATGCAGACACTTACTCTCCCGCGGGTCAACTGTTCAACCTGGTCCATTTGTCCAAAACAACATCACTTAACTTTTATCTCAACTTTTTTTCTCCTGCAAGGAATCTTTCCCATCTGCTGGAGCATCTTTCTTTTAATCTAACGGTCCTCATCTCATCTGATCATTTGATCTGATGGTTCCTATCCTTCCCACAATGAATCTTTTTCTCTCCCACGAGACATCTTTCTGCTAGTATAACGGTCCTTTTCTCATCCGAACTATCGAACTGACGGTCCCTATCCTTCCCGCAAGGAATCTTCTTTCTCTCCTGCGAGACATATTTCTGTGGTAACAAGCCGTCCAAATCCAATGACTATTATTTCTTCCTTCCATTCAATCCTACAGTCCATCTTTCATTCGCACTTAACCTCGCTCGCGCATCCTAGTGCCTCACTCCATCTTTGATTTCAGCCATTCTCTAATCTTATCCAACAGCCATTTATCATTCCCTCCATCGTACTTCTTTCTTTGTCAAAACAGCCCTCTACAAATTGTGTAATTAGTCTTTCGTGAATATGTTTGCTTCTGTGGACATTTTTTCGTGCCTTTCTCTCTCAACGCGATGTTTGACTTTTTACTTAATCCAATACACCCGTTGACATATTATGATTTTCCTTATTCTTTTAGCATTTACTTTAATATTTCCAACCATATTAGTCCATTTTTTACTTCCAAATTAAAAATTCATTATTTCATAAAACCATTAAAATGAAGGCAAACCCTTGGGGTGTTACAGCGCGAATGTCCGAGACATGTTTTTTAACAGAAAATATGACTGCAAAGTTTGACTTGTTTATTTTTCAATTATCATAGTTCAGTGTTTTATTTATTAGTGAAATTATTTAAAGTTTAGCTTGTCATTAACCTCATAATTTAATATTTTATTTCTTAGCAAAATTAATTCAATGGTTAGCTTGTTACAAATTTCATAGCTCAAGATTATTTTCCGTTAAATACCTTACCAAAACAAACAGAAAGGGATCCACAGAAAAATCAATTATATAAATAGGACAATATATTAAAATGTTTTTTTATATAATTTTAACGAGATAAAAAAAATTAAAGGAAATTAACACCACATAACCTATAATTTGGGATCAGCAACAACACAAATTTTATAGAAAATATATGGACAACTAAAATCCTGAACTATAAAAAAAAAAACGAAGTCAATCTCATAGTCACGTTTCTCGTCAAGACAGCAACAACAGATGTCTTTCAGCTTACAACGGATGTCCCTCAGCTAACAACGGACGTCTCTCGATCCACAACAGACGTCCCTCATCCAAATTCAGACAACCCTCGTCCAAAACGGACGTCCCTCTTTCTAGATCGGACGTCCCTCGTCCTGAAACGGATGACCCTCGACTGACAAAGGACATCCCTCGGTCCACAACGGGCGTCCCTTGTCCAAATTCGGACGACCCTCATCCACAACGGACGTCTCTCTTCCTAGATCGGACATCATTCATCCTGAAATGGACGTCTCTCGACTTCAGACTACGTCATTCTGCCTATAACGGACGTCCCTAGTCTCACAACAAATGTCTCTCGACTTAAAACTACGTAACGTTCATCTTTGGTCATTGCGTTAGATTTTGATGGAAAACATAACTGCAAGGTCGGTGTTATTTTTTTTTCTATTGTTTAGGATTTTTTAAGGTTTAACTTATTATTATTGATGCTAGATTATAAAATTTGTGGTGATAATTTTTCAAAATTAAAATACAATAAAGGAGCCAACTGAAAAGCCAATGATTGTGGTCAATATGGCCCCTTTGAAGAGATTTGATGGTACTCCCTCTACATTTCATTGAAATATTTCTTCTGCTTCGTCGTTTTCATGACCGATCAGATGGTATTTGAACGACGCCATGGATTCTGTAATGAAGGGATTGAAAAACATCATCTCTGGTTGCGTGTTTGCTTCTTATTCTTCCTATTTCTTTTCAATACATCAAAACAACATGGCTTCGCGTTTGATCTTTAAATGTCAATTTGTGGGAAACTATGCTCAACCCCTTTCATATCACGTTTTAAAATGCATTTTATTGTAATTTCTCTCTCTCTCTCTCTCTCCCTCTCTCTCCCTCTCTCTCCCTACAGTCTACACAGATAGAAAAATGAAAGACAAGATTACGTTGACTGACTAACTTGGGCGTGCCATTCTGACATATCTGCAACCCAACGATGGTAAACTGAAGAAACAATTCTTCTAGACTGATATCAGATAATCTCATCAGAAAATTGTCAAACAATCTCAGACAGTAAATCAGATTAGACAATAAAAAACACAAGAACAATTAGTTCAATCTGTCTTTAAGTCAGCCGGTCTATTTTGCTGCATCTCCCTATCATTTAACACCTAAAAAAACAGCAACTTAACACAACATTCAACAAGTTAGTTCTGTTCTCCAAACGACATAGAAATGTTAATGTCAGGAGAATGCCTCTGATTGGATATCGAAGGAGCCGATATAGTCCATGAAGTATTCTCCGACGGAAAATTCAGATTGTGTTTGTCGCTCCCCAACCTATCCACTTCCCCAGTTGTTTGCCCCGTCGACGGAGCCAAACAGATTTCACTGTCGGGATTCGATTGCGAGATCGGCCTTGCTGACGAAACAGCCTCCGGTACAGCTCTGATCGGGGGAGACATTGCATATTCTCGTTGGTTCTTTCTTTTATGCGTCTTGAAGCTATTCGGCACAAAGCTTCCGACGACAATCTTGGAAATCAAGATGATAATATTAAGCAACTTAAATAGGCAAAGAATTGTAGAGATTAGAAGGGGTTTAAGCACTAACGAGAGTTAACAACCCCATAAATCGTTGAAAATTAGACAAGATAGACAATTTAGGGAGAGTGTAGGAAGAAAGACGTTACTTGGATAGGGCTAGCAGCCATTAATAAACCAGCGATACCACCACCGATGACTCGACCATCAGGACCCGCTAACGATACACTTAATCCACCTGTTCTACTCTTCATACCATCACTGTCAGCAACTGTGAAGGACCCAGATAAAGACAGGATCTCAAACCGTCCCTGCATGAAATTTCAAAGTCCATTTCATAATTGCTACCCAAGTATATAATTTCCATGCAAGAGATCTCTGGTACCAATATATATAACATGACCCTCCAAGAAAGAAAATTATATCCACATTTATATGATCCCTGACTCTTGTCAAAAGTTATCTTTCTTCCTTTTGCAGAAGAAACCCAGCTTCAGTTTCGAAAACAAAAGAAGAAATATGCTTAAATTCCAAAGAAACAAAAAAAAAAAAAAGAGCGAATCCCAAATGAAACAAATCTGGAGACGGAGAGGGAGAAGAAAGCACATGCCTCGTACGTCAAAATACCACCAGAAGAGCCTGGTTGGCGGATGGTAACATTGGAAACAGCTCCATTTGCTGATAGAACGCAAATTCCTCTCGGCCCTTTCTGTGAAAATGAAAGAATTTTCCCCGCAACATCCTGCAAAGCCCCCACAAATTTAAATCTCATCCATTTCTATCTATCCCTCTCTTTCCAGTTGCAGATAGAAAATCAAAGAAAAGCCATGCGAGGGACGCTACCTCTCCGGTGTTAACAGTGACAACATGAGGCGTAAAGTCTCCTCCAGCAGTATTAGCAAACAATTCACCTTCATAGATCAGCGTGCATAGTTGAGATAAATTTGGTCAAAATCAAAGCTGAAAGTTTCGAAATTTTAAGAACCCTAACTTCTTTCACTACCCAGAAACAAAATCTGCAAGTTAGCCTTTGATCAATTTTATTTTCCGTAAATGGCTTAATTTCGTCGGAAAACAAAGTTCATATTTTATTTATAAAAATTATGAAAGCGGTCTATACTTTCTTCATGTTTGGTGTGGAAATGAAACGAAAGCTGAACTAAAAAATGTTAGCTTTTACACTTAACAACCTCCATCTGATTCCTACCCAACAAAAAAACATAAGATTTTTCGGCAGGTCGAAATCGGAAAAGATTGAAATAGGAGAACCCGAAAATCGGAAAAGATTGAAATAGGAGAACCAAATATGATTAATGACTACATTTTTCCAGTACTTTCTCAGTAACCAAACATAGAATCACTGAACTTATCACCTAATGACCGAGTCATACTCATCTGAAACTCACCTAATGAAGCAACAAGCTGCCAGTTTCCAGACCCAGCACCCCTACCTCGCCCTTTTTTGGACGAAAACTCAGAAGGAGATGTGGGTGACAACGAAAACCCATCCGGTGAAGCCATTTTCTGGTAAGCCAAGCTCAAGTTCCCATCCGAATCATACTTTCTCGGCCTTCCCCTCTTCTTTTTCCCCAGAAAATCGCCACTCCCCGACCCTCCTCCTCCGCTTCTCTCAATCGCCGATATCATCGTCGTCGAAGGTAAAAAGCCTCTTTCCCCAACAACGGCGGCCACTTTTGGCGCCATCTCAGCCATTAGAGCCGGAGGCGACTCGGTCTCCGAGATTCCGGGCGATCCAGAAAAGGGGCTGTCCTTCTCCTCCATCGCCGAGCACCGGTGAAGAAGAAGAATAAGAAAGAGAAGGGAAAAGTGGTAGGTTTGCGAGAGAGAGAAGAAACAGAAAGGGTTTAATGTTAGAACAGAGATGCAGAGAGGAGGATACTGGTTTTGTTTGAACCAGGTGAAGCCTACAAATGGCGCCAGAAGTAGAAGGTATTGAAGCTTTCCTTCTAACTTTAGTCGATTGGATTTTATATCCTTGCTTCCATTAACGGAGGAAAATATAATGGCTCTGCGAAAGTTGTGAGTATTTTCTTGTCTGTAATCCATAGTCAATAAATATATATAAAATTACAATTATAAAATACCTAAACTAACCTTCTTTGACCGCTGTAGTTGGATTTAGCTAAAGTGGTTAAGCTGAAATTTAATAGAAATTCAATAAAATTACTTGATATGACATATTATATTTTCTATAATAATTATTTAGAAAATTATTACTGCATAGTTTATAATTTGTGATCACTAAGTCAAATCCTATAGAATTTCTTTTAACCACAAAAATATTGAACTACAGACAACTTTCGTCCGCGATTTTACAATTATGTTTTCCATCTAAGATCGTAGAATTTAACGCCTCAGTTTCGTCTCTGTCAAGAACCATCAAACATAGACAAATGGTCGTCAATCACTATAAAGGATGTCCTTCGTTTGATACGACAGCCTTAGATGATCGTCTGCCATCAACTTTGGGAATCGACACATTCAATCATGACTGTCAATTCCTCAATCCAACAGTCAATGAGAGACGTTCGCCATCGCCCGATAATCGTCCTTCGTCTTCCAACAGACAGGAGGGACATCCCTCGGCCTCGATTTTGATGTCCTTCGTCTATGTTTGATGATTCTTGACAGAGACGAAACCAAGACGTTAAATTCGATGGTCTTGGACGGAAAACGTGACTGTGAGTCGTCGGCGAGAATTTTCTATAATTCAGAGTTTTTGTTGTTAAAAAATTCTTTAGAGTTTAATTTGTCAGTGATAGTAAACTATAGAATCTGCCGTGTTAATTTTCCTTCATTATTTTAATATTCTCCTAGTTTTTTCTTATAGAAATAAAAGTATAGCCTTTATTTCCTAACTTGCCCTTTCTAAAAATAATAATAAAAAAATTTATAGCTTTTTATTTCTTAAATCTAAATAATTTTTTTTTAATTTACATCATATGTAAAACTAATTTAATTTAATTTCAGAATTTCTATATTTTATGCTAATTATATTGATAGTAAAATCCGAAGGGTAGTTAAATAATTTAATATGACAAATAAAAATGATGATTGTGGTGTAATTAGAGATAAAACAATTTCACTTTCTTGATTATATTTAGAGAAATATGGCAAAACTTTGTTGGATATTGATAATCAATTATCCTTAATAAACATAATAAGATTAGTGGGAGCAAAAATATTCATCTACTTAATCGTATTTTCCAAGCAACATTAAATTTGAAGATAATTTGACGATAACAAACTCTAAGTATTTACTTAATGTATAATTCATTAAAGTTTATTTCCGTAATTAGCGTGAATAATTAGTAGAACATATACTGTAGTAATAAAAAATATAAAAATAAAATGAATAACATTACGTATAAAATAAAATACTGTACATTTTATTAAAACTAAATTTAAGTTCTAAATAATTACAAATTATTAAAAAGAAACATGGACCAGAATGAAAAAATGTACCAAAATGAAGGGGGTTTCAGTCAAAAGATTAAAGTTAGATCAGAAAAATAAGAGGATATATTATTTATTAGGGAAATTCAAATTCAGTCAAAGCAGTGCTTAGCTGTTAAAGCAACCAAATCCCATTCAATAATATAAAATAAAAAGAGTTTTTTGGAAAATCTATAATTTAGGTTTCCAAAATAGTTTTGAGATTATAATTTTCAATTAGATTTTATTGTTTCAAGAAAAGTTGTTTAATCAACCTCTTTAATGATTTACTTTTTTTCCTTTAAGTAATCTACACTCCAACTTATTCATTTAAGTAACATGTTACATGTTATATTTTTATAGTTGAATATGTGCTAATTTTTTTTTTAAAGTTATAATATTAAATTTATTTTAAAAATATTTTTGGCTAATTAACAAAAAAAAAAACTATGAACTATAAGGTTAATGATAAGTCAAATCTAAAACCAGTGTCTCTAACAACTAATCTCACAGTTGTATTTTCCGTTAAAAAATGTCTCCCGAATGTTTGCCTCCAATGCCGAGGGACGCCAAAGGATAGCACATAAACATTTGAGGGACGATCAAGGATCAGCCTTGGATGTTCTTCCACGCCAAGGAATGTCCAAGGATTAACCTTTTGACCTTATCCAATGCCAAGAAATTGATTCTTAGACGTTCTTCGGTGTTGAAGGAAGTCCAAGGCTAATCCTTGGAGTGTCCCTCGGCGTTGAAGGACGTCCATTAACCTATGAACGTTAATAGGAGACGTCCATGCTTCACATTTATATAGACGTGAACGTCCTTACGAAAATAGCAGACATCGTCCCTCTATGAAGAACGTCTGTTAATTTATAAACATTAGTAGGAAAAGACGTTCGCGTCTTCGCATTTATATAAATGCGGACGTTTGCTCTCTAGGAATGACGCCTGTTAATTTGTCAACATTAATAAGAATGACATCTACACTTGACATTTATATAGACGTAGACATCTATACTAAAAGAACGAACTTTCACTCCCTAAGAAAGACGTCTGGTAATTTATGAACGTTAAGAGAAAAGAAATCTATGTGTACATCCAAAGATAAGCCTCAGATGTTCTCCAACGCTGAGGGAGATCCAAGGTTTAGCCTTGGCCATCCTCTAATATTGAGGGACGACGTTTTTGCACGCTAAAGGATGTTCGACGCATGTTTTTTAAAAGAAAATATGATAACAAAATTAATTAAAAGTTTAACTTGTCAGTGATCTTATATCTCATAATTTTTTTTTGTTAATTACCCAATATTTTTTCATAAAATCACAATAATATCACAAAAATGAACTATTAAAAAAAAGAACATGTAGTCTTTAATTCCTCCATACAGAAGAAATGTATCATTTTATTTATTTGTACCTATTAAAATTTGCCTTGAAATAAAATTTTGCTAAATTTCTAAGAGACAACTGAATTAAAAATGGAAAAATATAATTAATATCTTTATAATTTTATTTGGCGTAATTCATATGTATATGTTCCATTTTAATTTTTTAATGTGAAAATATTTTTGTGTAAATATTATATCGTCCAGAATAATATGACTTGAATTATTATTGTTAAAAAAATATTAAGTGATAATTCGTGTCTTAATTACTGAACCAAGCTTTTAGTTTGTGTTAAAAAAAAAGAAGAAGAACCAATTAGGTGTCACCTTATAATCGCTAATAATGGATTGAACGATCAAAGTGCAAATTGGGAACATGAAACAATATAGTCATTATAAAATGAAAAAACGAACTTTAATAATGATAAATAATAAAATTCCATATAAGTTTTGTCGCATATTAGAAACAGCTTTAGCTTGTTAATTATGTCACATGATAATTTGATATTTTTTTGGATTAATTAAAATAAAAATTGTACAATTCACATTAATTGATGATAGGAACCCACATGCTCATTTCCCATTTAATATTTAATAATAAGTAAATTCAAAATTCTCATCCAATATTGACTTCTGAGCTATTTTGTTTTATTAAAATTTCGGAAATATTCATTTTTAAATAATTAAAACTTTAGGAAGCACAATTTGGTTCAACCACTTGATTTAATTTCTTCTACTATAAAAGCAAAAACAAAATAATTAAAAGTGGATAAATAATTTTTAAAGCAATTAAAAAAAAGGCAGAAAAATACAATAATAAATCCTAAATATGGAAAAGCCAGTAGTGTTGTCGGTAATCAATCGTCTGACCATTGACCAACGTTTGAAGCTTGAGGAGTTGTAATTCCCTGCGGCGCGGCTCTTTTACACTCACTGCGCCTTTCTAAATCTCCCGTTTGATCTTCTTCATCCAGATCCAATTGCATTTTTTAGTTCCCAAATATTATAATATGGTCTCGTAGCAAATATTTGAGCGACTTCATTTTATTATTTTGGGTTGGCTTGACTTTGTGTGCTTCTCTAAATCTCTTGTAGTTGTGGAAGAGGAAGGAGTCTATGTACGTTCTCTGCAATTTTTATTTATTTGATTCCATTATTTATTGTGTAAATCATAAATTTTCATTAATTGTTACATCGATTCAAGTACAAAATTTGTTTGGTTTGCCTAATTTAATACATGCTTTTATGCAGCGTGCTTAAAGTTACCACGATGTTCATCATTGGTTGTTTAGGTTTCGACAGCACATGCCTTGTAAAAAAAAAAATATATATATATATTAAGAGTTAATTAACGGTATATATTATGTTAATCAAAGAGTAAAACTCAAATAATATGCTCGATTATTACGAAATAATTTTATTAATTAAGTTACCGAATTTCGATAAACCTCATCGATAAAAAAAGACCGTTCCTTTTGTTTTAACTGGAAGGGGGGAGGGGGACCTCTGGTGATAATTAAATATATAAAACATTAAAAAATGAATTAGCATGAAAATAAAGCTGCCAAGTTATAATTAAAGTGGAATAAAATAAATAAAGAAAAACCCTTTTTTGGGCTTCCTTTGCATGTGGGTTTGGCTAAGTCTTTCAGATTCTTCATTTACTCACCTTGGTTCTTCTCTAAGTTATCTCTTTATTTATTTATTTTTATTTTAATTTTAATTTTATATTTTCTCATGGACATGAGTAATTACTTTTTCTAAATTACGTTTTTGATAATAAGTGACAGATTTGCTCCAATACATGAAATTTAAGTACTAAGTTGATTCAACTGGGAAAGAAAACTGTGTCACGCCCCTTTTCTCATGGGGCCTAATGGGCTAGGCCCGATGGG
>JAJTVF010004339.1:0-11826 GCA_022433065.1 Begonia loranthoides | reverse complement strand
TCTCTCACTTGGAGTATTACTTTCTCTTACTATTAAAAATAATACAGAGAGTGAGTATACCCAATCTATATAAAGAGATTAATTACAACTCTTATACCCTATTATTACACTCTCTGTCTCATGAGTAATACCCCTATGAGATTAATATTGTCTTACTATTAAGAGTAAGTGTATTACCACAATTATTAGTACTCTTACCCACAAGTGTTTGGTAATACTCTCTCTCTCTGGTAATACTCTCTCTCTCTCTCTCTCTCTCTNTGTCAAAAGTAAGCCCTAATTCATTAGTAATCATCAATCAAAGTTCAGAAGCTGGTTTTTTTAGAGTTCTCTCTAGAAGCCTTCTCGGTGGTTTGACTTTCCTCACCCACAGATCAACTACTCATCACGTCTTCTCTCGTCAGTTCTCGTTCAATCTTGTAGAGGAGATGGCCTACTAATCTTCCCAGTATCTCCCTTTTGAGGTTTCATTTGGCCTGGTTGGTTAGAAGATTGAACAAAGCCAAGGTGGAGCGATCTTTTTAAGGTCCTAGTGAGTCGCTGTTTTCAGTTGTTGGAAAATCAGCAGACCAGCTTGGTGTTTTCTATTTCTTTTCTAAGATTTTGCAATATTTCATTAGCATTTTGTGGTATTCTGAATGTCTTCTAGATGATATTGATTTGTTTGAATTATTTTGTTGAAATAAGGTCATTTGAAGTAATTTTGCATCTCTTATTTGGTGTGGTCGCAAATCTGTTTTTCTGGTGGTGAAATTTTGAGCAGGGTATTATTTTGGTCATATCTCCGTGAATACTATGTAGTTGAACTTGAACTTTTAAGGACCCCTGTTTCTTTGAGTCCTCAAGACACTCTTCAAATTTGGGATCTTTTTGCTGTATGCATTAGAAGTTATAATCGTTTCATTAGGACTGCTCAGATTGCAATTAACCGATTGTTTCAATAACTAGTTTGACTCCTTGTACTTTTGGGGCACATCAGCTGGTATCAGAGCCTTAATTGTTTTATTGCGTGATTCTGTGACTATCGTTTGAGTAAAGATGCCTGCCAGAAGTGCAGCCCCTTACCAAGGCAACAAAGAAGTAAGGGCCAGTTCAAATGTGCCACCCAAGAATGATCAAAAGCAACCCGGGAGTACTCTTCATAGGCGACTTGATGATATGATGGAGTTTATTAGTAAACTATAGCAAAGACTAGACGTGGCCCCCAATGAGCATGTAAGAGAGCCAAGAACTCTGAGGTAGAGGAGGAGGGTTAACACTTCAAATGAACCAAGTGGCCAAAGCACAAGCTTGTTTGATGAAGATGTAGTAGATTCCGATGAGGAAGAATCATTAAGCCTAAGAAGGAGAGCTCATGTCAAATATGATATGAGACATGTCAAAGTCTCCATCTCTCCGTTTAGGGGTTCAAGCAATGGCAGTGATAGTGGAGTGAGTCTTTGATTGCTATGACTACTCCAAAAAAGTGAATATTCAAATGGTAACTTTGGAACTCTCCGGCTATGCTAGTTTATGGTGGGAGAACCTTAAAGCTCAGTGAAGAAGAGTTGTGGGGTGAAGTAAGAAGTTGTGTAGCTATGAATGCCCTTATGCAGAAGGGATTTGTTCCCCTTCACTATAAATAGGAAGTGTTTCTTCAACTTCAGAACTTGAGACAGGGCACACAATCGATGGAAGAGTATTTGACAGAATTTGATATTTTAAAGATCCGTTGCACTGTGGAAGAACCAATGGAGCAAACCATTGCCTGATTCATTAAGGGGATGTATAGAGAAATTGGAGACTTAGTGGAGCTGCAATCTTATAGCATAATTCAATTGGCTTGAAAGATAGAGAGACAAAGAAAGAGAAAGTCAAAGGAGAATAACTCTCGGCAATTTTCCATAAACACCATACCTTTAAAATTGACTCCTGAGTTTGATGAAAAGAGCTCCTCTATGAATTCTCAAGAAAGCAAGAGCAATGATGAGAAAAAGGCTAATGTTGATGGAGTCAAGACTAGATCAAGAGACATCAAATGTTTTAAATAACTTGGCTTTGGTCATATAGCTTCTCAATGCCCCAATAAGCGGGTGATGGTGATGAAAGGAGATTTTGAGAAGATTGTTAGTGAAGATGAGGATAGTGAAACATCCCGCGAGATAGAAGAATCCTTAGAAGATACTTATTATGCACAAGAGGGCCCACTTTAGTGGTAATGAAAAGAACTTTAGCCATTCTAAACCGAGAAAAAGATTGCTGTAGGGAAAATATCTTCCACACCCGATGCAAGGTGGGTGAAAAATTGTGTTTCATGATAATTAAATTGGCTTAATGACAAGGAATCTTTAAAGGTGACCAAGCAAGCCTGTATTGCTTTCTCCATTGGTGGGTAAGACAACTTGATGTCGTACCTATGAATGCAAGTCACTTATTGTTGGGTAGATAGTGGCAATTTGATCAGAAAGTAACTTTGGAATGCCTCGATTTATAAAATCAATTTTGTTTATTCCAATTTTAAGGAAAATTTAAAATTTTCTTTTAATCTTTTCAACATGTATCCTTAAGTAGGAAATCAGAGTGATTTAGAGGAATAATTCAATTCATAATTTTAAACAATTTAAAATGCAGTACATATTATACAAACCATTTTCATAATTTTAAATAACCAATTTTATTTTAGCCATAACTCATAAGATCTTCTCCAGTTGATAACCCAAGATTGCATCTAGCAATGCTTTCTCCTTTTTCATTAGTAATATTTACTTGCACTATGGGTAATACAATGAGCCGAGGCTCAGCAGGAAATAGAATGTATGCATATGCTACGAAATGCTTATGCAGTCGTTTTTAGAGAAGAACCTATCCACTCTACATGCTATTTTAGTTTCACTTAACAGTCTAGATGTATGAGATCTTATTAATCTAGGGAAGTTGGATCCATTATACCGTCTTGTGGCTCAACCATTACTCTGACGAGGAGATTCATCCATTTAGGGCGTCACCACCGATCTCATACACCTATTTACGTTTATTGGTTCATTTATTAACATGTTATGCATATGTCAATAGTTTCATAAGCCCTATCATGATGCATGTACAATTAAAAATAATATAATGGAATTAACAGCAGTACAACAGTCCATATATGAAATTAAGACTGTTTATATATTTTTATTCATTTTTACGTTCAAGTATTTTCTTTGTTATTATGTGCATTAATTACAACAATAATTTTTGTAATTATGTTGACATTATTTTAACAATAGTTTTCATGATAATTCCAATGGTATTTTCAACATTTATTTTATCATAATTTATAGGCATAATTCTAACAGTACTTTCAACAATAACATAGCGTAAGTGAAAACATAAAATTCTGTGATGCAGGGCCTCCATTGGCCAGCGCATCCTTTTTCTTACCTCTTGTAGAATTTTCCTATGGTAGAATTTTCCAAAGCGTAAGTTCTCCCGATTCTCGAGTAAGTCCTCCTCCACACTTTAATCCTCAAATATCCGAGACCTTACAACAACGTGGAATGTTCACAAGACGTCTTGGAGATTCAAACGGATTAGGAGCTCAGCCCATTATCTAAGGAGAGGTAAGAATCAAACTATCAAAGAGAGGAGTTTGGCCCAAACCAAACATGTTGGTTGAACCAAAGCTATCAAGTATGTCTCTTCAAGCAAACAATTGAAGAACATCAAGTCCTCAAAGAGAACTCAAGAAGAGAATCACTCTCTAAGCAAAAATGCTCTCAAATTTCAAGTTATAAGTTATGATTTGCATTGAAGGTTTGCCCATCTATTTATAGGCAACTCTAGGAGACATAAAGACATTATAAAATTACATAAAATATACAAAAGAATGCAAAAATTCCATGTTAGGTGAAGAATTGCCACAGGTGGCACATGGGTGGTGCGCTGGGCGTGACAGTAAGCCGATCAGCACTGGCGGGTGTGCTGTCAAGGCAGGTGGGTGCGCGGTCAAGGTACGCAGGTGGTGCTATCAGCTGGCAGTCGCGTTGTCGGTGGGCGTGGTGTCAGGCTGCTGTCTGGACGGCGCGCCTGTTGACTTCTGGGCGGCGAGCGTCATGGGCCTGCGTCGTGGGCTGCTTTTGTCCATCTTCAATTTTAGCCCTTTTTTCTTCAATCCTATCCTACCTTGGGCCTCTATTGGATCCTCCCTAATACCTAACACCATCATGGCCCTTGACTTGCCATTTAATGGGTCTTTAACTTGGGCTTGTATGCTTTGTCCATCTTCTCTGATATGGATCCTTTCATGGATCTTCTCATATTTTGTAATGTATGAATTGGGGTATTACATCCCGATTAATATACGGGATATTACAAACCTCTCTCCTTATATAAATTTCATCCTTCAAATTTTCTAATTAAATAATTATGGGTACTTTGCTACCATATCCTCCTTTTTCTCCCATGTGGCTTCTTCAGTGGAATGATTCTGCCATAATACTTTAACTAGCGCAATCCGCTTATGTCTAAGGTCTTTTACTCTCTTGTCCAAAATTTGCACTGGTTTTTCTTCATAGCTGAGGTTCTTTTGGATTTCCATATCCTTAGGAGGTAATATTAGAGTTGGGTTCCCCAGACATTTCTTCAACATTGATACATTAAATACATTGTGTACACCTTCCATGGAGACAGGTAATTGCAATTGATAAGTTGTGTTCCCCATTCTTTTAGTGATCATAAAGGACCAACATATCTCGGACTTAGCTTTCCCTTCTTGCTAAAATGCATAATTCCTTTGAAAGGCGATGCTTTTAGAAAAACCAAATCTTCTTCATTGAATTCCAATTCTCTCCGACGATGATTTGCATAACTCATCTAACGACTTTGAGCGGAAAGCATACATTGTTGGATTAGAGCAATAGATTCGGCTGTTTGCTGAATGATATCAGGGCCGAAAAATTTAGCTTCTCCTACTTCGCCCCAATATAACAGAGATCTACACTTCCTACCATATAATGCCTCGTACGATGTCATTCCAATTGTAGCATGAAAATTGTTGTTGTATGCGACTTCTACCATCGGTAATATCTTTCCCCATCCAACCTGAAATCTAATACACATGCTCGCAACATATCTTTAAGTGTTTGGATTGTCCTTTCACTCTAACCATCAGTTTGGGGATGAAAGGCCATACTGAATTTTAATTAAGTACCCATAGACTTATTTAAACTCTTCTAGAATGCCAAAGTGAAACATGAATCCCGATCAGAAACAAAGGAAATTGGTACACCATGAGTCAAATGATCTCTTTGATATATAAATTGGCAAATTGATTCATTTTATAAGTCATCTGTACAGGTAAGAAATAGGCTACTTTGGTCAATTTGTTAACAATTACACAGATCGTGTCATGTCCTTTGGTAGTCCTAGGTAAACTAGTAACAAATTCCATCGTGATATGTTCCCACTTTCCATTTAAGTATTGGCAAAGGCTAAAGCATTCCACCAGGTCTCTGATGTTCTGCTTTAACTTGTTGACAAATCTGACATAATCCCACATATTCTACAATGTCATACTTCCTTGCTGGCCAAAAGTAATGAGTCTTGAGATCCTTGTACATCTTATTGCATCCGAGATGAATAGAGAAACTTGAAGAATGAGCCTCTTGTAAGATTGTTGTCCGTAAGTGTGAATTGCTGGGCACAAACCATCTTCCTTTAAACTTTACCATTCCATCAGTAGACATGGAACAATTCTTATACTTTGCTAGCGTTGAGTTTATCTTAAAATCTTTGCATAGGTTATCCTCTTATTGGGCCTCTTTGAACTGTTCCAAAATGGAAGGCTTCAAGAATAATAACAAAGGTTATATCACTAGGGAATCTCATGATTTCTACAGCTATGCATCCTTTCTCATAGAATAAATGAACATCTAAATAAGGTGATAACAACGGTCATTCATTCCTTTCATCTTTCTTTCACATTTCAGCCATGGTTCTCATTCCCATTCATGCTTTCTTTAGAAGTGTTTAGATCTCATTCTTTTGTTTCTTGTTATTTATTTGTTGAACATTAACATCATAGATAGAAGGTAAATGAGGAAGGAAACATCTACAAGGTGAAGAGTAAGGACAGTAGCAAATACTGCAGGAAACCAACAGGATTCATCAAGAAATTTCTAGATATTCTATCAACTACAACATAGTAAACCGTCAAGCATACACACACACACGTTTACTTGGGTGTAAGGCCTCCACCTGGCCAAGACTACCCCATTCCTTACCCCTTGTGGTCGAACCTTCACTCGAACAGCAGCTCTCCTTTGCCTCCCCACTCCAACAGAACCTCCCCAGGAGAAAACGAAGATGAAGAAGATGAAGGAAGGTTGGAGCTAGATAAAGACTCGCCTAGGAGACAACCACTCGTGTGGCAAGGGACCATCCCTAGCTAGTCGGGGTCGTGGAGGCGATTCAGTGTTGGGGAATCATGTTTTTATTGGATAAATGTCATTTTCTTCTGATTTTTAAATTAATCAGTCGCTGCACAGTGAGGATTCAGATGAGAGGATGCGTCTGAATTCTGTTTGTACCGTCCGAATTCAGAATTCGGACACAGAAATGTCGTCCGAGATGTCATCCGCGTAGTCCGAATTTGTCCAAAATTTGTACAGATTCTAACTCACAATGTCCACCTACGTCCGCATCCTCTGAAATCGCTCGGAGTCGTCCAAAAAGACCAAAATCCCATTTCCTTCACATTTTCAACTAGACTTTCATCCGAATTAATTCCCACGAAATGACATGTCACCACTTAACGCATATAGAGACGAGTTGTATCATGAAATTTCATCTTCAAAGTTTGATTACATCGTTTAACGAAAAGATTTAGGATCGGGTTATTACAATGATACCCTGAGAATTAGTCATTTTAAAGGTTTGAATGGCATCCGTGAAGCCAATCATCACTAACAAAGGAGGTTAAATAACTAAGGATCTCCAAGTGAGAAGCTTGGAGTGCAGACATAGGCATAGTTGCCAAACCGCGTGAACAAAATTTTTGTACGTTCTATCCCCTATCTCTTTATTATTGTTATTGATTGTATATTTGATTTGTATTAAATCATTTAGAGATTAGAATAAGAATATCTCACGGAAAAAATTTAGAACTCCTAATTCAACCCCCCCTTCCATAGGCGCGACAATTGGTATCAAAGCAAAATTTGTAAAACTTTTTGTGTGATATTGTGCTTATTGGTTTCAATTGGTTCAATTTGCATCTATTGGGTTAAATTTCTTGTTGGAAATCATTTAGATAAATTGTATTGAATTTGTTCTTGTTATATAAATTTATATGGATTTAAATATGTTGATAAAGGACAATTCATAACTAGACCTCCACTCTTTTATGGTTGTGATTATTTATATTGAAAATTTAGAATGAAAATATTTGTACAATCTATTAAATTACGATTTATGACATATCATTGAAAATGGAATAAACATTCCTAGGTTGTCTTGTGAATTCAATGATATTGATAAAAATAATTTGTGCTTAAATGTAAAGCCATAAACATTTTATTTTGTACTGAGTATAAATGAATTTAATAAAGTACAAGCATGTGCAAATGCATAGGATATCTAGAAATCTCTTGTGCAAACATGTAGTATAATGTCCGGTATTGAAATTCTTGTAATTTTTGAATTAAGCAAAATATGAGTTATTGGTATTTCATAAAGTATTGGAATTTAAATATATATATATATATATAGCTGAAGATTTAAAGAGATTGTAGAAAATTAGACAAAAATTAAAGAAGGAGCGGGCGGTCGATCTCGGCGGTCGATCGTATCTTGGGCGATTGACCGGCACGATCAGCCGGTGTTGCTGGGAGTTAATTTTGGCGGACGTTCAATGAAAGGTTGGTCGATCATCCTTCAGCTAAATTGATCAACCGCCATTAATTATTAACGTCTGGAGGCGATATTCAGTCGCCAGAAACACTGAATGCTCGGCCCTTGGCATTCCAGTGTCGTCCAACGTCTCCCCCGACGTTTTGTCTTCAGTGAATGACTGAAGAGTCGTTTAGAATGTGTATAAATAGGACGTTAGGTGAAGTTTTTCCATGGAAAAACTGGAGAGCGAGAGAAACTTCACAAAGGGTATTCTGTTCGAGTATTGGAAGCGAAGGAACTGTGAGTGTTCAGTTGGATTGCTGGAAGAAAAGGGAAACGCAATAAGAGGTAAGGAATATTGCATGTGATTTGTCCAAAAGGACCCACATCGCAGGAGTAGGAAGTTGCCATGTTTTATATGTTGTAGTTTACGTTATTTGCTCAATGGAGATTGTAGTTCATAGTTTTGCTGCATATTTTCCTTGAATAAAGCTCTATTATTTTAGTTGATATTCTCTGGAGAATTGGTTCTGTGATTACTGCACCTCTTCCATGCAATAGTTAGGTCTTGATGTTAGTTCTCTAATCAAAAGTTGTTTTTAATCTTTACTTGCCTGTAAATATGATAGATATGGGTTAACATGTCGACGACTAGTAGTGAAGAAGAGAAAGTTGCATGTTTGTCTTCTCTATAGTATTTTATGACTATTTCCTTAGGTTATTCTCTGCAAGTTAATTTGATAGAATGATTCATGTTGATCGTGGCTCTCTGATTTATTAGAGTTTAATACATTATTAGGAAGAGAGAGTCTATAGGAATTTAACCGAGAAGAAAAGGTTAATATAATTACATATAATGTATTTATCATGCCTTATTTCCCTGTTAGTTAGTGGTCTAAGTTGTTATGTTCTATAATATTACTTTAGATGTCAAATTAGGAGAGTTAGATTTAGTAATAAATTGTAAAGAAAGAATTAGTTTAAATTGTTATTTTCTAAGTAAATAAATAAAATATATAGGTATGCTAAAGTGTAAATTAGGCATTTAGATGCAATTAGATTAATTATATGATGAAAATAGTTAACTAGTATAAGTCCTCAATTCGTGATCAAGTAGTGTATACCATAGAATAGTGCTTATAGTGTTAAATAATAAGTTAGAAATAATGTGACATGGATAGAAAAATAGATGTATGATATTGTAAATAAAACATGTTTAGTATTAAGGTTATAGTTGAAGCATAGTATTTGTTTGTTAGTTGTTGTAATATTGTTTGCAATATATGAACTGCTGTGTGTGATATTCATGTAGATATGTTAGTAGGATTGTACGTCATGCATTTCATGGACTAATAATGAAGATAATAATTGGTGTTTCCTACATGGGTTCAGAAACTTAAGAGATTGCTCACATGTAGAAAACAGCTCATTTGAGTAAGTTTAGAAACTGAAGAGGTTGCTCTTACTTAACGGAGGGTGAGTTCAGAAACTGTGGAGGTTGCTCTCACCCAAGAGTAAATGAATGTAATGTAAGTGCACTCGTTTTTACTAAGTTAGGAAACTAAAGAGGTTGCTCTCACGTAAAAAACGAACCCATATGATGAGTTTAGAAACTGAATAGGTTGCTCTCATCCAGCTTACAAATGTATCGGGCTTAAGCATGTAGAGTTGTCATAGAGGTTGCAGTTGCATTTCATTTTATATTCCTTAGTGGGCAATAGGCTCATTATTCCTACTGTGATGTAGGTATGGATTATGAGCTGGTTGAAGCAGACGTTGAGGAAGTGTGATGCGAGTCAAGCTTATGTTACCATGTGAGATACGACCTCGGGGGTTATGGCTCTAGACGAATAAAAGTGTTTTAAGTGCATAAAGACTTTATTATGAATTTCAAGTATTTATATATGTTATTTTTGTAAAACAGTTAATTGTCTTTATTCTGCGTAATGTACTCTGATATTTTTTTATTAAGTATAATTTAATGAGATTTTTAAAATGTTCAAAATTTTACAAAAAATTCATAAACGGAAATGGGATATTACATGTAGGTACAAATCATTTTGATAATGAAGAAAACACATCCTTCGAAGATGAGGAAATGACCAATGTATGCTTCATGGCCAAAGAAAATGAGATAAACATTTCTTCTAGTGATTTAGAAGGTAATTTTGATGAAGATGAGTTGTTTGATGCATTTAATAAGTTATATAATCAATTCAACATGCTAAAGTGTAAATATAAATCTCTGAAAAAAGAAAATGATAATTTGTTGAAAAAACATGTTGAAATGGTTAAATCTTTTGAGAATAAAATTGTTAAGTTGAAAAACATGAATGTTAATTTGGTTGATACTATTAAATCTTTTGAGATTGATGTTTGTGAATTGAAATATAAAAAATAATGATTTGAAATCTATTGTTCTTAAATTCACAAATGGTAGCAATAATTTGAGCATGCTTTTAAGAAAGTAAAGGGTTACTTTTGACAAAGTCAAATTTTTTAAGAAAAAGAATTATAATAATTTCGTTGTTGGTTTTACTATTTGTAATGCATGTAATTGTGGAGGACATAAATCTTTGAGTTGCCCCTTAAATCGAATAATAAAATGGAAACTTCTGAGTTGGTTTGGGTTTCAAAAGGAACCATATCTAAGGTTAAAAGACCCCAAAAAGTTTGGGTGCCTAAGAAAAATAATTAGGTAATTTTCGATATTGAAATCAAGAGTATGAAATTGTTTAATTAAATTGATTAAAGACATATACTGTTGATTTGAATTGAGTTGATTATATGCATATAGTTTAATATATTTTTTTATTTGAATTGAATACATACTATGCATGTTGGTTGATAGCACGGGGTGTGCATGGTTCGATTCGGTTCGGTTTTGATGTGGAATCAAACCGAACCGGTTGGTTTCGATTTTGTAATTTCAAAACCGTATCGGTTGTATGGAAAACCAGAACCGAACAAAAATTTCGGTTCCAGTTCCGGTTCTGATTCGGTTCCGGTTTTCCCTCCTTTAATTTTATTCATTCCTTATTAGTTTTTTTTTTAAATTGTAAACAACAAAAGCATTTCAGTCCAAAACACAAATATACAAAAACAGATTCTGCACAACTCTTCCTAGTAGTAAACTACGCTTTCTAACTAAAGTCATGTTTGAAGGATCGATATACGTCTATAGGAGAGGAGTGAATATAGTGTTTCTAGCTTTTTCGTGCAATATATAAATTCTCTAAAACCCTAAATGATTTATCGAATACAATTAAATAGATAATGCATAAATATAAAGAGTTAAGGGTTAGAGAGTGTACAATATTTGTTTGCGCTGTTCGACAAATCAGCTTACGTCCGCGCTTCAAGATTTCACTTAGAGATCCACTAACTATTTGACTTACGGGTGTCAATTAAACCGTTTACAAAGACTAATTCTAAGGGCATCACCCTTTGACTATTACGGGTCGTCAACCTTTGACTATTACGGGGCATCACCCTATATTTTGACTATTGCTGGGCGTCTCCCTTCAATTCAACTTACGGGCGTTCAATAGAGCCTATGAATGTTTCGGGACGTCACTCAAGTGTGACGAATTCTTAGGGAATCACCCTTTACAATTTAGCACAATAATGTGAATCGGAAAAATAAAGCTACAAAAACTAATCTGGATTCTCCCAATATTAACTCGCAGCTCACAGTAATTATGATTAAAGTATTGATTTCGGCAAGGCTTCGCCTTGAATCTTCGTTCGTTGCGTTGAGCTTGGAGTGATCCTCTATTTATAGAATGCGAGCTTTCGTATCATCTAAAAAATATTCAGTCGTCCGTATCCGACCATTGAAGAATATAGCCATTGAAATCCATCTATTGGAAATCTGTCTGTTGGTAAAATCTGGACTTTTTGAATGCAGAGTGCTTGTCCGCTATCGTCCAAAAAGTCTTTACAAAATTGACCCCAAACTTTCTAATGACAAAA
>JAJTVF010004334.1:8362-20485 GCA_022433065.1 Begonia loranthoides | reverse complement strand
CCCATCGGGCCTAGCCCATTAGGCCCCATGAGAAAAGGGGCGTGACACAGTTTTCTTTCCCAGTTGAATCAACTTAGTACTTAAATTTCATGTATTGGAGCAAATCTGTCACTTATTATCAAAAACGTAATTTAGAAAAAGTAATTACTCATGTCCATGAGAAAATATAAAATTAAAATTAAAATAAAAATAAATAAATAAAGAGATAACTTAGAGAAGAACCAAGGTGAGTAAATGAAGAATCTGAAAGACTTAGCCAAACCCACATGCAAAGGAAGCCCAAAAAAGGGTTTTTCTTTATTTATTTTATTCCACTTTAATTATAACTTGGCAGCTTTATTTTCATGCTAATTCATTTTTTAATGTTTTATATATTTAATTATCACCAGAGGTCCCCCTCCCCCCTTCCAGTTAAAACAAAAGGAACGGTCTTTTTTTATCGATGAGGTTTATCGAAATTCGGTAACTTAATTAATAAAATTATTTCGTAATAATCGAGCATATTATTTGAGTTTTACTCTTTGATTAACATAATATATACCGTTAATTAACTCTTAATATATATATATATTTTTTTTTTTACAAGGCATGTGCTGTCGAAACCTAAACAACCAATGATGAACATCGTGGTAACTTTAAGCACGCTGCATAAAAGCATGTATTAAATTAGGCAAACCAAACAAATTTTGTACTTGAATCGATGTAACAATTAATGAAAATTTATGATTTACACAATAAATAATGGAATCAAATAAATAAAAATTGCAGAGAACGTACATAGACTCCTTCCTCTTCCACAACTACAAGAGATTTAGAGAAGCACACAAAGTCAAGCCAACCCAAAATAATAAAATGAAGTCGCTCAAATATTTGCTACGAGACCATATTATAATATTTGGGAACTAAAAAATGCAATTGGATCTGGATGAAGAAGATCAAACGGGAGATTTAGAAAGGCGCAGTGAGTGTAAAAGAGCCGCGCCGCAGGGAATTACAACTCCTCAAGCTTCAAACGTTGGTCAATGGTCAGACGATTGATTACCGACAACACTACTGGCTTTTCCATATTTAGGATTTATTATTGTATTTTTCTGCCTTTTTTTTAATTGCTTTAAAAATTATTTATCCACTTTTAATTATTTTGTTTTTGCTTTTATAGTAGAAGAAATTAAATCAAGTGGTTGAACCAAATTGTGCTTCCTAAAGTTTTAATTATTTAAAAATGAATATTTCCGAAATTTTAATAAAACAAAATAGCTCAGAAGTCAATATTGGATGAGAATTTTGAATTTACTTATTATTAAATATTAAATGGGAAATGAGCATGTGGGTTCCTATCATCAATTAATGTGAATTGTACAATTTTTATTTTAATTAATCCAAAAAAATATCAAATTATCATGTGACATAATTAACAAGCTAAAGCTGTTTCTAATATGCGACAAAACTTATATGGAATTTTATTATTTATCATTATTAAAGTTCGTTTTTTCATTTTATAATGACTATATTGTTTCATGTTCCCAATTTGCACTTTGATCGTTCAATCCATTATTAGCGATTATAAGGTGACACCTAATTGGTTCTTCTTCTTTTTTTTTAACACAAACTAAAAGCTTGGTTCAGTAATTAAGACACGAATTATCACTTAATATTTTTTTAACAATAATAATTCAAGTCATATTATTCTGGACGATATAATATTTACACAAAAATATTTTCACATTAAAAAATTAAAATGGAACATATACATATGAATTACGCCAAATAAAATTATAAAGATATTAATTATATTTTTCCATTTTTAATTCAGTTGTCTCTTAGAAATTTAGCAAAATTTTATTTCAAGGCAAATTTTAATAGGTACAAATAAATAAAATGATACATTTCTTCTGTATGGAGGAATTAAAGACTACATGTTCTTTTTTTTAATAGTTCATTTTTGTGATATTATTGTGATTTTATGAAAAAATATTGGGTAATTAACAAAAAAAAATTATGAGATATAAGATCACTGACAAGTTAAACTTTTAATTAATTTTGTTATCATATTTTCTTTTAAAAAACATGCGTCGAACATCCTTTAGCGTGCAAAAACGTCGTCCCTCAATATTAGAGGATGGCCAAGGCTAAACCTTGGATCTCCCTCAGCGTTGGAGAACATCTGAGGCTTATCTTTGGATGTACACATAGATTTCTTTTCTCTTAACGTTCATAAATTACCAGACGTCTTTCTTAGGGAGTGAAAGTTCGTTCTTTTAGTATAGATGTCTACGTCTATATAAATGTCAAGTGTAGATGTCATTCTTATTAATGTTGACAAATTAACAGGCGTCATTCCTAGAGAGCAAACGTCCGCATTTATATAAATGCGAAGACGCGAACGTCTTTTCCTACTAATGTTTATAAATTAACAGACGTTCTTCATAGAGGGACGATGTCTGCTATTTTCGTAAGGACGTTCACGTCTATATAAATGTGAAGCATGGACGTCTCCTATTAACGTTCATAGGTTAATGGACGTCCTTCAACGCCGAGGGACACTCCAAGGATTAGCCTTGGACTTCCTTCAACACCGAAGAACGTCTAAGAATCAATTTCTTGGCATTGGATAAGGTCAAAAGGTTAATCCTTGGACATTCCTTGGCGTGGAAGAACATCCAAGGCTGATCCTTGATCGTCCCTCAAATGTTTATGTGCTATCCTTTGGCGTCCCTCGGCATTGGAGGCAAACATTCGGGAGACATTTTTTAACGGAAAATACAACTGTGAGATTAGTTGTTAGAGACACTGGTTTTAGATTTGACTTATCATTAACCTTATAGTTCATAGTTTTTTTTTTTGTTAATTAGCCAAAAATATTTTTAAAATAAATTTAATATTATAACTTTAAAAAAAAAATTAGCACATATTCAACTATAAAAATATAACATGTAACATGTTACTTAAATGAATAAGTTGGAGTGTAGATTACTTAAAGGAAAAAAAGTAAATCATTAAAGAGGTTGATTAAACAACTTTTCTTGAAACAATAAAATCTAATTGAAAATTATAATCTCAAAACTATTTTGGAAACCTAAATTATAGATTTTCCAAAAAACTCTTTTTATTTTATATTATTGAATGGGATTTGGTTGCTTTAACAGCTAAGCACTGCTTTGACTGAATTTGAATTTCCCTAATAAATAATATATCCTCTTATTTTTCTGATCTAACTTTAATCTTTTGACTGAAACCCCCTTCATTTTGGTACATTTTTTCATTCTGGTCCATGTTTCTTTTTAATAATTTGTAATTATTTAGAACTTAAATTTAGTTTTAATAAAATGTACAGTATTTTATTTTATACGTAATGTTATTCATTTTATTTTTATATTTTTTATTACTACAGTATATGTTCTACTAATTATTCACGCTAATTACGGAAATAAACTTTAATGAATTATACATTAAGTAAATACTTAGAGTTTGTTATCGTCAAATTATCTTCAAATTTAATGTTGCTTGGAAAATACGATTAAGTAGATGAATATTTTTGCTCCCACTAATCTTATTATGTTTATTAAGGATAATTGATTATCAATATCCAACAAAGTTTTGCCATATTTCTCTAAATATAATCAAGAAAGTGAAATTGTTTTATCTCTAATTACACCACAATCATCATTTTTATTTGTCATATTAAATTATTTAACTACCCTTCGGATTTTACTATCAATATAATTAGCATAAAATATAGAAATTCTGAAATTAAATTAAATTAGTTTTACATATGATGTAAATTAAAAAAAAATTATTTAGATTTAAGAAATAAAAAGCTATAAATTTTTTTATTATTATTTTTAGAAAGGGCAAGTTAGGAAATAAAGGCTATACTTTTATTTCTATAAGAAAAAACTAGGAGAATATTAAAATAATGAAGGAAAATTAACACGGCAGATTCTATAGTTTACTATCACTGACAAATTAAACTCTAAAGAATTTTTTAACAACAAAAACTCTGAATTATAGAAAATTCTCGCCGACGACTCACAGTCACGTTTTCCGTCCAAGACCATCGAATTTAACGTCTTGGTTTCGTCTCTGTCAAGAATCATCAAACATAGACGAAGGACATCAAAATCGAGGCCGAGGGATGTCCCTCCTGTCTGTTGGAAGACGAAGGACGATTATCGGGCGATGGCGAACGTCTCTCATTGACTGTTGGATTGAGGAATTGACAGTCATGATTGAATGTGTCGATTCCCAAAGTTGATGGCAGACGATCATCTAAGGCTGTCGTATCAAACGAAGGACATCCTTTATAGTGATTGACGACCATTTGTCTATGTTTGATGGTTCTTGACAGAGACGAAACTGAGGCGTTAAATTCTACGATCTTAGATGGAAAACATAATTGTAAAATCGCGGACGAAAGTTGTCTGTAGTTCAATATTTTTGTGGTTAAAAGAAATTCTATAGGATTTGACTTAGTGATCACAAATTATAAACTATGCAGTAATAATTTTCTAAATAATTATTATAGAAAATATAATATGTCATATCAAGTAATTTTATTGAATTTCTATTAAATTTCAGCTTAACCACTTTAGCTAAATCCAACTACAGCGGTCAAAGAAGGTTAGTTTAGGTATTTTATAATTGTAATTTTATATATATTTATTGACTATGGATTACAGACAAGAAAATACTCACAACTTTCGCAGAGCCATTATATTTTCCTCCGTTAATGGAAGCAAGGATATAAAATCCAATCGACTAAAGTTAGAAGGAAAGCTTCAATACCTTCTACTTCTGGCGCCATTTGTAGGCTTCACCTGGTTCAAACAAAACCAGTATCCTCCTCTCTGCATCTCTGTTCTAACATTAAACCCTTTCTGTTTCTTCTCTCTCTCGCAAACCTACCACTTTTCCCTTCTCTTTCTTATTCTTCTTCTTCACCGGTGCTCGGCGATGGAGGAGAAGGACAGCCCCTTTTCTGGATCGCCCGGAATCTCGGAGACCGAGTCGCCTCCGGCTCTAATGGCTGAGATGGCGCCAAAAGTGGCCGCCGTTGTTGGGGAAAGAGGCTTTTTACCTTCGACGACGATGATATCGGCGATTGAGAGAAGCGGAGGAGGAGGGTCGGGGAGTGGCGATTTTCTGGGGAAAAAGAAGAGGGGAAGGCCGAGAAAGTATGATTCGGATGGGAACTTGAGCTTGGCTTACCAGAAAATGGCTTCACCGGATGGGTTTTCGTTGTCACCCACATCTCCTTCTGAGTTTTCGTCCAAAAAAGGGCGAGGTAGGGGTGCTGGGTCTGGAAACTGGCAGCTTGTTGCTTCATTAGGTGAGTTTCAGATGAGTATGACTCGGTCATTAGGTGATAAGTTCAGTGATTCTATGTTTGGTTACTGAGAAAGTACTGGAAAAATGTAGTCATTAATCATATTTGGTTCTCCTATTTCAATCTTTTCCGATTTTCGGGTTCTCCTATTTCAATCTTTTCCGATTTCGACCTGCCGAAAAATCTTATGTTTTTTTGTTGGGTAGGAATCAGATGGAGGTTGTTAAGTGTAAAAGCTAACATTTTTTAGTTCAGCTTTCGTTTCATTTCCACACCAAACATGAAGAAAGTATAGACCGCTTTCATAATTTTTATAAATAAAATATGAACTTTGTTTTCCGACGAAATTAAGCCATTTACGGAAAATAAAATTGATCAAAGGCTAACTTGCAGATTTTGTTTCTGGGTAGTGAAAGAAGTTAGGGTTCTTAAAATTTCGAAACTTTCAGCTTTGATTTTGACCAAATTTATCTCAACTATGCACGCTGATCTATGAAGGTGAATTGTTTGCTAATACTGCTGGAGGAGACTTTACGCCTCATGTTGTCACTGTTAACACCGGAGAGGTAGCGTCCCTCGCATGGCTTTTCTTTGATTTTCTATCTGCAACTGGAAAGAGAGGGATAGATAGAAATGGATGAGATTTAAATTTGTGGGGGCTTTGCAGGATGTTGCGGGGAAAATTCTTTCATTTTCACAGAAAGGGCCGAGAGGAATTTGCGTTCTATCAGCAAATGGAGCTGTTTCCAATGTTACCATCCGCCAACCAGGCTCTTCTGGTGGTATTTTGACGTACGAGGCATGTGCTTTCTTCTCCCTCTCCGTCTCCAGATTTGTTTCATTTGGGATTCGCTCTTTTTTTTTTTTTTGTTTCTTTGGAATTTAAGCATATTTCTTCTTTTGTTTTCGAAACTGAAGCTGGGTTTCTTCTGCAAAAGGAAGAAAGATAACTTTTGACAAGAGTCAGGGATCATATAAATGTGGATATAATTTTCTTTCTTGGAGGGTCATGTTATATATATTGGTACCAGAGATCTCTTGCATGGAAATTATATACTTGGGTAGCAATTATGAAATGGACTTTGAAATTTCATGCAGGGACGGTTTGAGATCCTGTCTTTATCTGGGTCCTTCACAGTTGCTGACAGTGATGGTATGAAGAGTAGAACAGGTGGATTAAGTGTATCGTTAGCGGGTCCTGATGGTCGAGTCATCGGTGGTGGTATCGCTGGTTTATTAATGGCTGCTAGCCCTATCCAAGTAACGTCTTTCTTCCTACACTCTCCCTAAATTGTCTATCTTGTCTAATTTTCAACGATTTATGGGGTTGTTAACTCTCGTTAGTGCTTAAACCCCTTCTAATCTCTACAATTCTTTGCCTATTTAAGTTGCTTAATATTATCATCTTGATTTCCAAGATTGTCGTCGGAAGCTTTGTGCCGAATAGCTTCAAGACGCATAAAAGAAAGAACCAACGAGAATATGCAATGTCTCCCCCGATCAGAGCTGTACCGGAGGCTGTTTCGTCAGCAAGGCCGATCTCGCAATCGAATCCCGACAGTGAAATCTGTTTGGCTCCGTCGACGGGGCAAACAACTGGGGAAGTGGATAGGTTGGGGAGCGACAAACACAATCTGAATTTTCCGTCGGAGAATACTTCATGGACTATATCGGCTCCTTCGATATCCAATCAGAGGCATTCTCCTGACATTAACATTTCTATGTCGTTTGGAGAACAGAACTAACTTGTTGAATGTTGTGTTAAGTTGCTGTTTTTTTAGGTGTTAAATGATAGGGAGATGCAGCAAAATAGACCGGCTGACTTAAAGACAGATTGAACTAATTGTTCTTGTGTTTTTTATTGTCTAATCTGATTTACTGTCTGAGATTGTTTGACAATTTTCTGATGAGATTATCTGATATCAGTCTAGAAGAATTGTTTCTTCAGTTTACCATCGTTGGGTTGCAGATATGTCAGAATGGCACGCCCAAGTTAGTCAGTCAACGTAATCTTGTCTTTCATTTTTCTATCTGTGTAGACTGTAGGGAGAGAGAGGGAGAGAGAGGGAGAGAGAGAGAGAGAGAGAAATTACAATAAAATGCATTTTAAAACGTGATATGAAAGGGGTTGAGCATAGTTTCCCACAAATTGACATTTAAAGATCAAACGCGAAGCCATGTTGTTTTGATGTATTGAAAAGAAATAGGAAGAATAAGAAGCAAACACGCAACCAGAGATGATGTTTTTCAATCCCTTCATTACAGAATCCATGGCGTCGTTCAAATACCATCTGATCGGTCATGAAAACGACGAAGCAGAAGAAATATTTCAATGAAATGTAGAGGGAGTACCATCAAATCTCTTCAAAGGGGCCATATTGACCACAATCATTGGCTTTTCAGTTGGCTCCTTTATTGTATTTTAATTTTGAAAAATTATCACCACAAATTTTATAATCTAGCATCAATAATAATAAGTTAAACCTTAAAAAATCCTAAACAATAGAAAAAAAAATAACACCGACCTTGCAGTTATGTTTTCCATCAAAATCTAACGCAATGACCAAAGATGAACGTTACGTAGTTTTAAGTCGAGAGACATTTGTTGTGAGACTAGGGACGTCCGTTATAGGCAGAATGACGTAGTCTGAAGTCGAGAGACGTCCATTTCAGGATGAATGATGTCCGATCTAGGAAGAGAGACGTCCGTTGTGGATGAGGGTCGTCCGAATTTGGACAAGGGACGCCCGTTGTGGACCGAGGGATGTCCTTTGTCAGTCGAGGGTCATCCGTTTCAGGACGAGGGACGTCCGATCTAGAAAGAGGGACGTCCGTTTTGGACGAGGGTTGTCTGAATTTGGATGAGGGACGTCTGTTGTGGATCGAGAGACGTCCGTTGTTAGCTGAGGGACATCCGTTGTAAGCTGAAAGACATCTGTTGTTGCTGTCTTGACGAGAAACGTGACTATGAGATTGACTTCGTTTTTTTTTTTATAGTTCAGGATTTTAGTTGTCCATATATTTTCTATAAAATTTGTGTTGTTGCTGATCCCAAATTATAGGTTATGTGGTGTTAATTTCCTTTAATTTTTTTTATCTCGTTAAAATTATATAAAAAAACATTTTAATATATTGTCCTATTTATATAATTGATTTTTCTGTGGATCCCTTTCTGTTTGTTTTGGTAAGGTATTTAACGGAAAATAATCTTGAGCTATGAAATTTGTAACAAGCTAACCATTGAATTAATTTTGCTAAGAAATAAAATATTAAATTATGAGGTTAATGACAAGCTAAACTTTAAATAATTTCACTAATAAATAAAACACTGAACTATGATAATTGAAAAATAAACAAGTCAAACTTTGCAGTCATATTTTCTGTTAAAAAACATGTCTCGGACATTCGCGCTGTAACACCCCAAGGGTTTGCCTTCATTTTAATGGTTTTATGAAATAATGAATTTTTAATTTGGAAGTAAAAAATGGACTAATATGGTTGGAAATATTAAAGTAAATGCTAAAAGAATAAGGAAAATCATAATATGTCAACGGGTGTATTGGATTAAGTAAAAAGTCAAACATCGCGTTGAGAGAGAAAGGCACGAAAAAATGTCCACAGAAGCAAACATATTCACGAAAGACTAATTACACAATTTGTAGAGGGCTGTTTTGACAAAGAAAGAAGTACGATGGAGGGAATGATAAATGGCTGTTGGATAAGATTAGAGAATGGCTGAAATCAAAGATGGAGTGAGGCACTAGGATGCGCGAGCGAGGTTAAGTGCGAATGAAAGATGGACTGTAGGATTGAATGGAAGGAAGAAATAATAGTCATTGGATTTGGACGGCTTGTTACCACAGAAATATGTCTCGCAGGAGAGAAAGAAGATTCCTTGCGGGAAGGATAGGGACCGTCAGTTCGATAGTTCGGATGAGAAAAGGACCGTTATACTAGCAGAAAGATGTCTCGTGGGAGAGAAAAAGATTCATTGTGGGAAGGATAGGAACCATCAGATCAAATGATCAGATGAGATGAGGACCGTTAGATTAAAAGAAAGATGCTCCAGCAGATGGGAAAGATTCCTTGCAGGAGAAAAAAAGTTGAGATAAAAGTTAAGTGATGTTGTTTTGGACAAATGGACCAGGTTGAACAGTTGACCCGCGGGAGAGTAAGTGTCTGCATATAGAAACACGTCCGCGATTGAAGTTAAATGAAGTCATTTTGGATGAAAGATGTGCGACAAATAATGGACCTGCAGGAGTGTAAACGTCTGAGGATAGAACTCGTTTACAGTAAACGATAAATGATGGTGTTTTGGATAAGTGGACTATGTTGAACAGTAGATCCGTGCGAGAGAAAACATCCGCAAATAGAAACACGTTAGCGAAAAAAGTAAAACGAAGTCATTTTGGACAAAAAACGTGCAACGAATAGTGGACCCGCAACAATAAACACATCTGCAGACAAAAATGCTTCCGCGAATAATAGATAACAATGTTGTTAAGCAGCGCTGGAATTTTAAGTCATTCTAAGTTAGAAACCTAGATCGATCGGCCACTTATGAGAGGGAGTTGAGGGGCCGCCTAACTCCTAGACTGTGGGGGTGTTGTGAATCTATTCAGAAGCGTAAGCTAGTGGTAAAACTTGTTGGCCAAGTTTTTAACACTTCACGGCCGTATGCAACTTATAAAAGCAATGACTTTCTATTAGAATGTTATTTTAACTATAAGACCAGACACTATTGTCTCATTTTGTGGAAGAAACAGAGGAGAAGGAGAGACCCACAAGCAAGCGTCCACGTAGCGACCCGTTTATCTTTTACTTTAAAACGTTGAGATTTGAAACACTTTTCTTTATAAATTGCATAGCGGAATACTTTTTCGTAATAAATACACTTGGAAATAGTTGCATGAAATACCATAAATAAAATGCATTTCTTTAAACATATTTTGTTCAAATACATTTCGTAACTTTAAAAGCATGTACATTTCCATTTTTGTTTTCTATTTAGTTCAATCAACACAAGATCCGCAATCTGTAAATCTTCTATTAGTTGCTCCTATCTTTGTTACCATACTTACCTACATTATAAGACTTAAAACTATAAATTTAATGCTTAGTAAGAAATGATATGGAATATGAAACATATAATGCACTTTTCAGAAAACGGTTTTCATTTTAGTTTCATTTCTTTACATTTTCCTTTCCTTTCATTTTATCATTGAACACTTCACTTATAGTCTTCATCATTGGGTCAAGCATCCAAGCCTCTATCATATGAGTCAAGTATCTAAGCCTCTATTCAATTATTCCTTTCTTTACTTTTTCCTTTCCTTTTGTTTTATCATTGAACATTTCACTCATACATTTCTTCATTGTGTCAAGTATCCAAACTTCTTTCATATGAGTCAAGTATCCAAGCATCTATTCAATTATCCAAGCCTCTATCATTGGAGACTTGTCCACGAAGCCTCTATCATTGGAATTCTTAATCTTCTTTATCTCTACTTACTTGAAAAACCATATGCATGATAAATCCTTTTTGTAACGTTTCGTGAAAACCATGATGCATGAATATACATGAATGCATACATTTCCATGATTATCGATAAATCCTCAATTCAACTCAATCCATCAAATAAAGAGAAAGAAGTCTATCTTATCCTTAACATCAACATGATCAACAACTTAATATCTATCAAACACAACAACAATATCAATCTTTCAAACAACAATATAAGCAATTCAACTTAATCTATCAAGAACAAGCATTAAACAATAATAAAATCTTAACTCTTATGATGTAGCCCAAAAAGGAAAACATAAACAATCATTTCTTACTTTAATTTCCATGGAGAAGTTAGGAGGTACAACTCCCTTTTGGTTTCCTCTTCTTCAAATTGTCTCTCCTTCAAGCTTTCCTTTGCTTCTTCTTCTTCTTTAACCTCACAGCTTCCCTCTCTTCTTCTCAAGTTCTTTCTCTCTCTTTTCATGGTTATTCTCTCATTTCTCTCAAGCATTCCTCTTAAATTAACTTAAATTTTCTTCTTTAGCCACCTCAAGCAGGAAGTGGCGCCCTTTCAGCAATAAGGTAGTGAGTAATCTACTTTTTATCGAATAAAAACATAACATTGCAACACATTTTTGGTGACTTTTTGTAATATCCTGATAATATTTTTTTCGTATTTACGATGTAATTAATTTTGGAATAATTAATATATTACATTGCGTGATGGTATATGTTAATTTATACCATGAAAATATGGGGTAAGTATTGTGGAATAATTGAAGTATAAAAATTTGAGGGAAAATGTGTAACTAGAGAATTCGGACGCACACGGACGACATGGGGACGGGAGGTTGCGTCCGAAAATGCATTGCACGTCGTCCCTAGCATTTTGGGACGATGCAGGATGAGACTCCGTGTCCAAATTCATCCTTCACCCGTAAATGCGAGTTTTCAGACGAACCCGGTTGATGGCAGACGATGGCGGACATAGAGAGTTTGAATCTGTACTAATTTCGGACAGTTTTGGACGCACGCGAACGAAGGCAAGGACGACTTCCTTTGTCCAAAAACGTAGCTCTGATAGGAAAAAATGAGGACTTTGGACGAACGCGGACGAGGCTAAGACGCTTTCCCTTATCCGAAATATCTCAATTCTGCAAAATAAGAGGATTTAAATAATAGAACGTTTATCGTGTAGTCATTAATTTCTCACTAAACCAACCATGGAGACGACTCCCCACGCCTGAGCACACCCCCCCCCCAGTATGAGTCGTATGACCGGTAC
>JAJTVF010004326.1:8360-20483 GCA_022433065.1 Begonia loranthoides | reverse complement strand
CCCATCGGGCCTAGCCCATTAGGCCCCATGAGAAAAGGGGCGTGACACAGTTTTCTTTCCCAGTTGAATCAACTTAGTACTTAAATTTCATGTATTGGAGCAAATCTGTCACTTATTATCAAAAACGTAATTTAGAAAAAGTAATTACTCATGTCCATGAGAAAATATAAAATTAAAATTAAAATAAAAATAAATAAATAAAGAGATAACTTAGAGAAGAACCAAGGTGAGTAAATGAAGAATCTGAAAGACTTAGCCAAACCCACATGCAAAGGAAGCCCAAAAAAGGGTTTTTCTTTATTTATTTTATTCCACTTTAATTATAACTTGGCAGCTTTATTTTCATGCTAATTCATTTTTTAATGTTTTATATATTTAATTATCACCAGAGGTCCCCCTCCCCCCTTCCAGTTAAAACAAAAGGAACGGTCTTTTTTTATCGATGAGGTTTATCGAAATTCGGTAACTTAATTAATAAAATTATTTCGTAATAATCGAGCATATTATTTGAGTTTTACTCTTTGATTAACATAATATATACCGTTAATTAACTCTTAATATATATATATATTTTTTTTTTTACAAGGCATGTGCTGTCGAAACCTAAACAACCAATGATGAACATCGTGGTAACTTTAAGCACGCTGCATAAAAGCATGTATTAAATTAGGCAAACCAAACAAATTTTGTACTTGAATCGATGTAACAATTAATGAAAATTTATGATTTACACAATAAATAATGGAATCAAATAAATAAAAATTGCAGAGAACGTACATAGACTCCTTCCTCTTCCACAACTACAAGAGATTTAGAGAAGCACACAAAGTCAAGCCAACCCAAAATAATAAAATGAAGTCGCTCAAATATTTGCTACGAGACCATATTATAATATTTGGGAACTAAAAAATGCAATTGGATCTGGATGAAGAAGATCAAACGGGAGATTTAGAAAGGCGCAGTGAGTGTAAAAGAGCCGCGCCGCAGGGAATTACAACTCCTCAAGCTTCAAACGTTGGTCAATGGTCAGACGATTGATTACCGACAACACTACTGGCTTTTCCATATTTAGGATTTATTATTGTATTTTTCTGCCTTTTTTTTAATTGCTTTAAAAATTATTTATCCACTTTTAATTATTTTGTTTTTGCTTTTATAGTAGAAGAAATTAAATCAAGTGGTTGAACCAAATTGTGCTTCCTAAAGTTTTAATTATTTAAAAATGAATATTTCCGAAATTTTAATAAAACAAAATAGCTCAGAAGTCAATATTGGATGAGAATTTTGAATTTACTTATTATTAAATATTAAATGGGAAATGAGCATGTGGGTTCCTATCATCAATTAATGTGAATTGTACAATTTTTATTTTAATTAATCCAAAAAAATATCAAATTATCATGTGACATAATTAACAAGCTAAAGCTGTTTCTAATATGCGACAAAACTTATATGGAATTTTATTATTTATCATTATTAAAGTTCGTTTTTTCATTTTATAATGACTATATTGTTTCATGTTCCCAATTTGCACTTTGATCGTTCAATCCATTATTAGCGATTATAAGGTGACACCTAATTGGTTCTTCTTCTTTTTTTTTAACACAAACTAAAAGCTTGGTTCAGTAATTAAGACACGAATTATCACTTAATATTTTTTTAACAATAATAATTCAAGTCATATTATTCTGGACGATATAATATTTACACAAAAATATTTTCACATTAAAAAATTAAAATGGAACATATACATATGAATTACGCCAAATAAAATTATAAAGATATTAATTATATTTTTCCATTTTTAATTCAGTTGTCTCTTAGAAATTTAGCAAAATTTTATTTCAAGGCAAATTTTAATAGGTACAAATAAATAAAATGATACATTTCTTCTGTATGGAGGAATTAAAGACTACATGTTCTTTTTTTTAATAGTTCATTTTTGTGATATTATTGTGATTTTATGAAAAAATATTGGGTAATTAACAAAAAAAAATTATGAGATATAAGATCACTGACAAGTTAAACTTTTAATTAATTTTGTTATCATATTTTCTTTTAAAAAACATGCGTCGAACATCCTTTAGCGTGCAAAAACGTCGTCCCTCAATATTAGAGGATGGCCAAGGCTAAACCTTGGATCTCCCTCAGCGTTGGAGAACATCTGAGGCTTATCTTTGGATGTACACATAGATTTCTTTTCTCTTAACGTTCATAAATTACCAGACGTCTTTCTTAGGGAGTGAAAGTTCGTTCTTTTAGTATAGATGTCTACGTCTATATAAATGTCAAGTGTAGATGTCATTCTTATTAATGTTGACAAATTAACAGGCGTCATTCCTAGAGAGCAAACGTCCGCATTTATATAAATGCGAAGACGCGAACGTCTTTTCCTACTAATGTTTATAAATTAACAGACGTTCTTCATAGAGGGACGATGTCTGCTATTTTCGTAAGGACGTTCACGTCTATATAAATGTGAAGCATGGACGTCTCCTATTAACGTTCATAGGTTAATGGACGTCCTTCAACGCCGAGGGACACTCCAAGGATTAGCCTTGGACTTCCTTCAACACCGAAGAACGTCTAAGAATCAATTTCTTGGCATTGGATAAGGTCAAAAGGTTAATCCTTGGACATTCCTTGGCGTGGAAGAACATCCAAGGCTGATCCTTGATCGTCCCTCAAATGTTTATGTGCTATCCTTTGGCGTCCCTCGGCATTGGAGGCAAACATTCGGGAGACATTTTTTAACGGAAAATACAACTGTGAGATTAGTTGTTAGAGACACTGGTTTTAGATTTGACTTATCATTAACCTTATAGTTCATAGTTTTTTTTTTTGTTAATTAGCCAAAAATATTTTTAAAATAAATTTAATATTATAACTTTAAAAAAAAAATTAGCACATATTCAACTATAAAAATATAACATGTAACATGTTACTTAAATGAATAAGTTGGAGTGTAGATTACTTAAAGGAAAAAAAGTAAATCATTAAAGAGGTTGATTAAACAACTTTTCTTGAAACAATAAAATCTAATTGAAAATTATAATCTCAAAACTATTTTGGAAACCTAAATTATAGATTTTCCAAAAAACTCTTTTTATTTTATATTATTGAATGGGATTTGGTTGCTTTAACAGCTAAGCACTGCTTTGACTGAATTTGAATTTCCCTAATAAATAATATATCCTCTTATTTTTCTGATCTAACTTTAATCTTTTGACTGAAACCCCCTTCATTTTGGTACATTTTTTCATTCTGGTCCATGTTTCTTTTTAATAATTTGTAATTATTTAGAACTTAAATTTAGTTTTAATAAAATGTACAGTATTTTATTTTATACGTAATGTTATTCATTTTATTTTTATATTTTTTATTACTACAGTATATGTTCTACTAATTATTCACGCTAATTACGGAAATAAACTTTAATGAATTATACATTAAGTAAATACTTAGAGTTTGTTATCGTCAAATTATCTTCAAATTTAATGTTGCTTGGAAAATACGATTAAGTAGATGAATATTTTTGCTCCCACTAATCTTATTATGTTTATTAAGGATAATTGATTATCAATATCCAACAAAGTTTTGCCATATTTCTCTAAATATAATCAAGAAAGTGAAATTGTTTTATCTCTAATTACACCACAATCATCATTTTTATTTGTCATATTAAATTATTTAACTACCCTTCGGATTTTACTATCAATATAATTAGCATAAAATATAGAAATTCTGAAATTAAATTAAATTAGTTTTACATATGATGTAAATTAAAAAAAAATTATTTAGATTTAAGAAATAAAAAGCTATAAATTTTTTTATTATTATTTTTAGAAAGGGCAAGTTAGGAAATAAAGGCTATACTTTTATTTCTATAAGAAAAAACTAGGAGAATATTAAAATAATGAAGGAAAATTAACACGGCAGATTCTATAGTTTACTATCACTGACAAATTAAACTCTAAAGAATTTTTTAACAACAAAAACTCTGAATTATAGAAAATTCTCGCCGACGACTCACAGTCACGTTTTCCGTCCAAGACCATCGAATTTAACGTCTTGGTTTCGTCTCTGTCAAGAATCATCAAACATAGACGAAGGACATCAAAATCGAGGCCGAGGGATGTCCCTCCTGTCTGTTGGAAGACGAAGGACGATTATCGGGCGATGGCGAACGTCTCTCATTGACTGTTGGATTGAGGAATTGACAGTCATGATTGAATGTGTCGATTCCCAAAGTTGATGGCAGACGATCATCTAAGGCTGTCGTATCAAACGAAGGACATCCTTTATAGTGATTGACGACCATTTGTCTATGTTTGATGGTTCTTGACAGAGACGAAACTGAGGCGTTAAATTCTACGATCTTAGATGGAAAACATAATTGTAAAATCGCGGACGAAAGTTGTCTGTAGTTCAATATTTTTGTGGTTAAAAGAAATTCTATAGGATTTGACTTAGTGATCACAAATTATAAACTATGCAGTAATAATTTTCTAAATAATTATTATAGAAAATATAATATGTCATATCAAGTAATTTTATTGAATTTCTATTAAATTTCAGCTTAACCACTTTAGCTAAATCCAACTACAGCGGTCAAAGAAGGTTAGTTTAGGTATTTTATAATTGTAATTTTATATATATTTATTGACTATGGATTACAGACAAGAAAATACTCACAACTTTCGCAGAGCCATTATATTTTCCTCCGTTAATGGAAGCAAGGATATAAAATCCAATCGACTAAAGTTAGAAGGAAAGCTTCAATACCTTCTACTTCTGGCGCCATTTGTAGGCTTCACCTGGTTCAAACAAAACCAGTATCCTCCTCTCTGCATCTCTGTTCTAACATTAAACCCTTTCTGTTTCTTCTCTCTCTCGCAAACCTACCACTTTTCCCTTCTCTTTCTTATTCTTCTTCTTCACCGGTGCTCGGCGATGGAGGAGAAGGACAGCCCCTTTTCTGGATCGCCCGGAATCTCGGAGACCGAGTCGCCTCCGGCTCTAATGGCTGAGATGGCGCCAAAAGTGGCCGCCGTTGTTGGGGAAAGAGGCTTTTTACCTTCGACGACGATGATATCGGCGATTGAGAGAAGCGGAGGAGGAGGGTCGGGGAGTGGCGATTTTCTGGGGAAAAAGAAGAGGGGAAGGCCGAGAAAGTATGATTCGGATGGGAACTTGAGCTTGGCTTACCAGAAAATGGCTTCACCGGATGGGTTTTCGTTGTCACCCACATCTCCTTCTGAGTTTTCGTCCAAAAAAGGGCGAGGTAGGGGTGCTGGGTCTGGAAACTGGCAGCTTGTTGCTTCATTAGGTGAGTTTCAGATGAGTATGACTCGGTCATTAGGTGATAAGTTCAGTGATTCTATGTTTGGTTACTGAGAAAGTACTGGAAAAATGTAGTCATTAATCATATTTGGTTCTCCTATTTCAATCTTTTCCGATTTTCGGGTTCTCCTATTTCAATCTTTTCCGATTTCGACCTGCCGAAAAATCTTATGTTTTTTTGTTGGGTAGGAATCAGATGGAGGTTGTTAAGTGTAAAAGCTAACATTTTTTAGTTCAGCTTTCGTTTCATTTCCACACCAAACATGAAGAAAGTATAGACCGCTTTCATAATTTTTATAAATAAAATATGAACTTTGTTTTCCGACGAAATTAAGCCATTTACGGAAAATAAAATTGATCAAAGGCTAACTTGCAGATTTTGTTTCTGGGTAGTGAAAGAAGTTAGGGTTCTTAAAATTTCGAAACTTTCAGCTTTGATTTTGACCAAATTTATCTCAACTATGCACGCTGATCTATGAAGGTGAATTGTTTGCTAATACTGCTGGAGGAGACTTTACGCCTCATGTTGTCACTGTTAACACCGGAGAGGTAGCGTCCCTCGCATGGCTTTTCTTTGATTTTCTATCTGCAACTGGAAAGAGAGGGATAGATAGAAATGGATGAGATTTAAATTTGTGGGGGCTTTGCAGGATGTTGCGGGGAAAATTCTTTCATTTTCACAGAAAGGGCCGAGAGGAATTTGCGTTCTATCAGCAAATGGAGCTGTTTCCAATGTTACCATCCGCCAACCAGGCTCTTCTGGTGGTATTTTGACGTACGAGGCATGTGCTTTCTTCTCCCTCTCCGTCTCCAGATTTGTTTCATTTGGGATTCGCTCTTTTTTTTTTTTTTGTTTCTTTGGAATTTAAGCATATTTCTTCTTTTGTTTTCGAAACTGAAGCTGGGTTTCTTCTGCAAAAGGAAGAAAGATAACTTTTGACAAGAGTCAGGGATCATATAAATGTGGATATAATTTTCTTTCTTGGAGGGTCATGTTATATATATTGGTACCAGAGATCTCTTGCATGGAAATTATATACTTGGGTAGCAATTATGAAATGGACTTTGAAATTTCATGCAGGGACGGTTTGAGATCCTGTCTTTATCTGGGTCCTTCACAGTTGCTGACAGTGATGGTATGAAGAGTAGAACAGGTGGATTAAGTGTATCGTTAGCGGGTCCTGATGGTCGAGTCATCGGTGGTGGTATCGCTGGTTTATTAATGGCTGCTAGCCCTATCCAAGTAACGTCTTTCTTCCTACACTCTCCCTAAATTGTCTATCTTGTCTAATTTTCAACGATTTATGGGGTTGTTAACTCTCGTTAGTGCTTAAACCCCTTCTAATCTCTACAATTCTTTGCCTATTTAAGTTGCTTAATATTATCATCTTGATTTCCAAGATTGTCGTCGGAAGCTTTGTGCCGAATAGCTTCAAGACGCATAAAAGAAAGAACCAACGAGAATATGCAATGTCTCCCCCGATCAGAGCTGTACCGGAGGCTGTTTCGTCAGCAAGGCCGATCTCGCAATCGAATCCCGACAGTGAAATCTGTTTGGCTCCGTCGACGGGGCAAACAACTGGGGAAGTGGATAGGTTGGGGAGCGACAAACACAATCTGAATTTTCCGTCGGAGAATACTTCATGGACTATATCGGCTCCTTCGATATCCAATCAGAGGCATTCTCCTGACATTAACATTTCTATGTCGTTTGGAGAACAGAACTAACTTGTTGAATGTTGTGTTAAGTTGCTGTTTTTTTAGGTGTTAAATGATAGGGAGATGCAGCAAAATAGACCGGCTGACTTAAAGACAGATTGAACTAATTGTTCTTGTGTTTTTTATTGTCTAATCTGATTTACTGTCTGAGATTGTTTGACAATTTTCTGATGAGATTATCTGATATCAGTCTAGAAGAATTGTTTCTTCAGTTTACCATCGTTGGGTTGCAGATATGTCAGAATGGCACGCCCAAGTTAGTCAGTCAACGTAATCTTGTCTTTCATTTTTCTATCTGTGTAGACTGTAGGGAGAGAGAGGGAGAGAGAGGGAGAGAGAGAGAGAGAGAGAAATTACAATAAAATGCATTTTAAAACGTGATATGAAAGGGGTTGAGCATAGTTTCCCACAAATTGACATTTAAAGATCAAACGCGAAGCCATGTTGTTTTGATGTATTGAAAAGAAATAGGAAGAATAAGAAGCAAACACGCAACCAGAGATGATGTTTTTCAATCCCTTCATTACAGAATCCATGGCGTCGTTCAAATACCATCTGATCGGTCATGAAAACGACGAAGCAGAAGAAATATTTCAATGAAATGTAGAGGGAGTACCATCAAATCTCTTCAAAGGGGCCATATTGACCACAATCATTGGCTTTTCAGTTGGCTCCTTTATTGTATTTTAATTTTGAAAAATTATCACCACAAATTTTATAATCTAGCATCAATAATAATAAGTTAAACCTTAAAAAATCCTAAACAATAGAAAAAAAAATAACACCGACCTTGCAGTTATGTTTTCCATCAAAATCTAACGCAATGACCAAAGATGAACGTTACGTAGTTTTAAGTCGAGAGACATTTGTTGTGAGACTAGGGACGTCCGTTATAGGCAGAATGACGTAGTCTGAAGTCGAGAGACGTCCATTTCAGGATGAATGATGTCCGATCTAGGAAGAGAGACGTCCGTTGTGGATGAGGGTCGTCCGAATTTGGACAAGGGACGCCCGTTGTGGACCGAGGGATGTCCTTTGTCAGTCGAGGGTCATCCGTTTCAGGACGAGGGACGTCCGATCTAGAAAGAGGGACGTCCGTTTTGGACGAGGGTTGTCTGAATTTGGATGAGGGACGTCTGTTGTGGATCGAGAGACGTCCGTTGTTAGCTGAGGGACATCCGTTGTAAGCTGAAAGACATCTGTTGTTGCTGTCTTGACGAGAAACGTGACTATGAGATTGACTTCGTTTTTTTTTTTATAGTTCAGGATTTTAGTTGTCCATATATTTTCTATAAAATTTGTGTTGTTGCTGATCCCAAATTATAGGTTATGTGGTGTTAATTTCCTTTAATTTTTTTTATCTCGTTAAAATTATATAAAAAAACATTTTAATATATTGTCCTATTTATATAATTGATTTTTCTGTGGATCCCTTTCTGTTTGTTTTGGTAAGGTATTTAACGGAAAATAATCTTGAGCTATGAAATTTGTAACAAGCTAACCATTGAATTAATTTTGCTAAGAAATAAAATATTAAATTATGAGGTTAATGACAAGCTAAACTTTAAATAATTTCACTAATAAATAAAACACTGAACTATGATAATTGAAAAATAAACAAGTCAAACTTTGCAGTCATATTTTCTGTTAAAAAACATGTCTCGGACATTCGCGCTGTAACACCCCAAGGGTTTGCCTTCATTTTAATGGTTTTATGAAATAATGAATTTTTAATTTGGAAGTAAAAAATGGACTAATATGGTTGGAAATATTAAAGTAAATGCTAAAAGAATAAGGAAAATCATAATATGTCAACGGGTGTATTGGATTAAGTAAAAAGTCAAACATCGCGTTGAGAGAGAAAGGCACGAAAAAATGTCCACAGAAGCAAACATATTCACGAAAGACTAATTACACAATTTGTAGAGGGCTGTTTTGACAAAGAAAGAAGTACGATGGAGGGAATGATAAATGGCTGTTGGATAAGATTAGAGAATGGCTGAAATCAAAGATGGAGTGAGGCACTAGGATGCGCGAGCGAGGTTAAGTGCGAATGAAAGATGGACTGTAGGATTGAATGGAAGGAAGAAATAATAGTCATTGGATTTGGACGGCTTGTTACCACAGAAATATGTCTCGCAGGAGAGAAAGAAGATTCCTTGCGGGAAGGATAGGGACCGTCAGTTCGATAGTTCGGATGAGAAAAGGACCGTTATACTAGCAGAAAGATGTCTCGTGGGAGAGAAAAAGATTCATTGTGGGAAGGATAGGAACCATCAGATCAAATGATCAGATGAGATGAGGACCGTTAGATTAAAAGAAAGATGCTCCAGCAGATGGGAAAGATTCCTTGCAGGAGAAAAAAAGTTGAGATAAAAGTTAAGTGATGTTGTTTTGGACAAATGGACCAGGTTGAACAGTTGACCCGCGGGAGAGTAAGTGTCTGCATATAGAAACACGTCCGCGATTGAAGTTAAATGAAGTCATTTTGGATGAAAGATGTGCGACAAATAATGGACCTGCAGGAGTGTAAACGTCTGAGGATAGAACTCGTTTACAGTAAACGATAAATGATGGTGTTTTGGATAAGTGGACTATGTTGAACAGTAGATCCGTGCGAGAGAAAACATCCGCAAATAGAAACACGTTAGCGAAAAAAGTAAAACGAAGTCATTTTGGACAAAAAACGTGCAACGAATAGTGGACCCGCAACAATAAACACATCTGCAGACAAAAATGCTTCCGCGAATAATAGATAACAATGTTGTTAAGCAGCGCTGGAATTTTAAGTCATTCTAAGTTAGAAACCTAGATCGATCGGCCACTTATGAGAGGGAGTTGAGGGGCCGCCTAACTCCTAGACTGTGGGGGTGTTGTGAATCTATTCAGAAGCGTAAGCTAGTGGTAAAACTTGTTGGCCAAGTTTTTAACACTTCACGGCCGTATGCAACTTATAAAAGCAATGACTTTCTATTAGAATGTTATTTTAACTATAAGACCAGACACTATTGTCTCATTTTGTGGAAGAAACAGAGGAGAAGGAGAGACCCACAAGCAAGCGTCCACGTAGCGACCCGTTTATCTTTTACTTTAAAACGTTGAGATTTGAAACACTTTTCTTTATAAATTGCATAGCGGAATACTTTTTCGTAATAAATACACTTGGAAATAGTTGCATGAAATACCATAAATAAAATGCATTTCTTTAAACATATTTTGTTCAAATACATTTCGTAACTTTAAAAGCATGTACATTTCCATTTTTGTTTTCTATTTAGTTCAATCAACACAAGATCCGCAATCTGTAAATCTTCTATTAGTTGCTCCTATCTTTGTTACCATACTTACCTACATTATAAGACTTAAAACTATAAATTTAATGCTTAGTAAGAAATGATATGGAATATGAAACATATAATGCACTTTTCAGAAAACGGTTTTCATTTTAGTTTCATTTCTTTACATTTTCCTTTCCTTTCATTTTATCATTGAACACTTCACTTATAGTCTTCATCATTGGGTCAAGCATCCAAGCCTCTATCATATGAGTCAAGTATCTAAGCCTCTATTCAATTATTCCTTTCTTTACTTTTTCCTTTCCTTTTGTTTTATCATTGAACATTTCACTCATACATTTCTTCATTGTGTCAAGTATCCAAACTTCTTTCATATGAGTCAAGTATCCAAGCATCTATTCAATTATCCAAGCCTCTATCATTGGAGACTTGTCCACGAAGCCTCTATCATTGGAATTCTTAATCTTCTTTATCTCTACTTACTTGAAAAACCATATGCATGATAAATCCTTTTTGTAACGTTTCGTGAAAACCATGATGCATGAATATACATGAATGCATACATTTCCATGATTATCGATAAATCCTCAATTCAACTCAATCCATCAAATAAAGAGAAAGAAGTCTATCTTATCCTTAACATCAACATGATCAACAACTTAATATCTATCAAACACAACAACAATATCAATCTTTCAAACAACAATATAAGCAATTCAACTTAATCTATCAAGAACAAGCATTAAACAATAATAAAATCTTAACTCTTATGATGTAGCCCAAAAAGGAAAACATAAACAATCATTTCTTACTTTAATTTCCATGGAGAAGTTAGGAGGTACAACTCCCTTTTGGTTTCCTCTTCTTCAAATTGTCTCTCCTTCAAGCTTTCCTTTGCTTCTTCTTCTTCTTTAACCTCACAGCTTCCCTCTCTTCTTCTCAAGTTCTTTCTCTCTCTTTTCATGGTTATTCTCTCATTTCTCTCAAGCATTCCTCTTAAATTAACTTAAATTTTCTTCTTTAGCCACCTCAAGCAGGAAGTGGCGCCCTTTCAGCAATAAGGTAGTGAGTAATCTACTTTTTATCGAATAAAAACATAACATTGCAACACATTTTTGGTGACTTTTTGTAATATCCTGATAATATTTTTTTCGTATTTACGATGTAATTAATTTTGGAATAATTAATATATTACATTGCGTGATGGTATATGTTAATTTATACCATGAAAATATGGGGTAAGTATTGTGGAATAATTGAAGTATAAAAATTTGAGGGAAAATGTGTAACTAGAGAATTCGGACGCACACGGACGACATGGGGACGGGAGGTTGCGTCCGAAAATGCATTGCACGTCGTCCCTAGCATTTTGGGACGATGCAGGATGAGACTCCGTGTCCAAATTCATCCTTCACCCGTAAATGCGAGTTTTCAGACGAACCCGGTTGATGGCAGACGATGGCGGACATAGAGAGTTTGAATCTGTACTAATTTCGGACAGTTTTGGACGCACGCGAACGAAGGCAAGGACGACTTCCTTTGTCCAAAAACGTAGCTCTGATAGGAAAAAATGAGGACTTTGGACGAACGCGGACGAGGCTAAGACGCTTTCCCTTATCCGAAATATCTCAATTCTGCAAAATAAGAGGATTTAAATAATAGAACGTTTATCGTGTAGTCATTAATTTCTCACTAAACCAACCATGGAGACGACTCCCCACGCCTGAGCACACCCCCCCCCCAGTATGAGTCGTATGACCGGTAC
>JAJTVF010004322.1:0-27314 GCA_022433065.1 Begonia loranthoides | reverse complement strand
CACACGTTTCGTACCAATTCCGCGGGTCGAAAAATTTGGGTGTGACAAACTGAGAGCGCGTATGTTTTGGGCTGTATTCAATTTATGGGCCATTCCAAAGTTTTTCAGTCGAAATGACCAACAACACCCAAAATGAAGAAAAGAGAATGGATATGGCGGCGAAGGGGAGAAGCTGGTTAAACACTAAATAGACCCAGCTCTGAGCTATGGTTTCTCCACCTTCACTAGCAATGGCGCTGACTTGGTGGCCTTGAGCATTCAATCCTGCCCTTCCCTCCCTCCCTCTCCTCCTCCTGGTTCAAAGCTCTCTTTTGGGTTCCTCTCTTCCTCTATCTCCCTCTCTGGTAGCCATTCTCTAAGTTTAGGTCTTTCAAACCATATCATATCTCCAAATTCGGCTCAAAATGCAGGAGAGTTAACGAGGAAATATTCGAAAAGCCTCTTTTTTTTCTTATTCTGAAATGGAAGTTGATTCCTCAAAGACCAACCCTCAAGAAACCAGTCAAAGAAACCCAGAAATGGTCTCGGTTGAGTTGCAGACAATGTTGATTTTGCAGAGTTAGGAAAAAAAAAAAGTCAAGCAAAGAAGGAAGAATTGGAAAACCCGACTGCTGAACAGTTGTTGCCATTCATTTGGCAGAGGATGGATTGAAATAAAAAAAATTACGCTGAAAAGTCTAATGAGAAATGAAGCCATAATTGAATTAAAATGAATTTTCATAAATTTCGGAGATGCAAATATACAAATAATTGAATACACAAGGTTTTGGGGGTGGGTCAAATTGTTTTCAATTTGGTATATGATTAAAAAAGACTTAATATGTTCATGATATCTGTACTCCAATAGAATCAGATTAGAAGAAGCAGATGAAAGTGGTTGAGACTGGTTCGTCGTTGCAGACTCTTCCAACCAGTCAAAGAAAGAAGGAAGCAAGCAAGCAAGCAAGAGGGGGTTGAATGGAAGGCAGTCTTAGAATGAGTCATCCCACATTGGAATAACAGAAGAAATATGGAAAAGGGGAGAAGAGTATAGATCGGAGAGGGGAGAGCACCTGTCAAAAACATACCTTTCTCGCCATCAAGTGAAAGTGGAGTGCCTGTTCTTGTCACTTTATTATCTGACATGATATCAAATTTGTTTTCCCAGGGGGAGGGGAGGGGAGGGGAGGGGAGGGTCCATTACGGCAGCTTGCTTGCTACTGCGGGGGGCCTTCAAGCTTCGCCTCTTGCGCTACTGTTATATATAACATTATTACAGAGGAGTTAAAATTAATGGCTAACCAACAAACTAATTTTATATAATACATATACATCAACACTACTTGTATCAGTATTACATAAAAATAGAAGATATTTGTTAGTATTTAGGTCAAGAAGATATTTATTAGATTGATTATAAATAATAAATCATTAATATAAATCAATACAATGTAACACTTTAAATTTAGACTGAAAAAAAAACACACAGAATTTCGTGGAGAAGATACCATCGGCCCACATGTAGTAGGCCCATCTTGGAAGAAAAAGAGGAGGAGGGCAAGAAAGTAAATTCACTGTCGCAACAGAAACTCGTGCCCACAGGAATTGATTCAAAGCCAGTGGCCACCCAACCTTAAAACAGACAACAGCCGATGTGGAAGTGGGACCCTCGGCCCCTTTCTAGTCTCTACTTCCGCAGCCACGCGCTTCACTCAACATTCCACATTACTTTCCTTACCTTACCCCCGGTTCCACCTACTTATGAGTCCATTACCACGTGCCTTTATTTTCAATATTTTCTCTCTCCACTCTCCTCTGCCTTCGCTTTACTTCCACGCACGTTTCTCAGCCCCTCAACAACACCTTTCAATAAAGTGTTTATAAAAATCAAGTTTAATTTCCGTTGTTCGCAAAAAATTGTTTAATTTTGATAAATAATTTTTAGAGATTTCCCTTTCCCACGAAATACTTTATTTGATTAGATCGCCGCCATCCTTTTCCTTCCTTCTTCTGTCTGAATCCGCGCACCGAGAGAGAGAGAGAGAGAGAGAGAGAGAGAGAGTGCGAGCGACAGTATAATAGAAGAGCATATCCGAAGGTCAAGGTTTCAAACAGCGTTCGCCTTCCCTTTCAATCTCTCTTTCTTAATTCTACAAATCTCTCTTTCCGGCGCCCCCATCGACCTTTGCACCTTCCAAACATGCATTCTAATCACTTGCTTCTCGAAGAGCCTATTCGGATGGCTTCCATCCTCGAGCCTTCCAAGGCCGTAAGTGTTCTTTCTCTCTGTATTTTTTTTTTTTTGGGGTTTCGTTGTGTTCTGTATTTTCTCTTCGATTCTTGCTTCGTGACTCTTCGTTGCGTTGTGGATCTCATACGTATTTGTTTTTGGTTGCAAAATTTTGGTCCTTTTTCGTTTTGGAAAAAAGTAGTGTTGATAATTCATTACTGTGCAGAGTTTCTTTCCTGCCATGACGAAGATCGTTGGGACTCTCGGTCCAAGGTCTCGGTCTGTCGAGGTTTTATCTGGTTGCCTTAAGGCTGGAATGTCTGGTATTGTTTCTTCCTGCTCTTTTTCCTTTTCATACATGCATGATCTTGTAGTTTTTTCGTAATTGTCTGTAATTTTTGGATTCGTAAATATTGGAGTTTTTTGTTTGTTTTATGGAAATATGTGGAACTGGAGAGAAAGTAGGGTTATTTTACTGAGCATTAATGTTATTGTTGTGTGGCAGTGGCACGATTTGATTTTTCATGGGGGGACCCGGAGTATCACCAGGAAACGTTGCAGAATTTGAAAACTGCGGTTAAGAGTACGAAGAAGCTTTGCGCTGTATGTACACATTCAGCTAAACGCCTTCACTAAGCGTCATGTGCTTTCTTTGGTTGCTATGAAATAGAGCACCAACGAAAGATGTTTTTAGCTTTTATTGATACTTGAAATTGGAGGGAAAAATGATTTTGTTTTTGAAGTTTGCACTGATTTAGTTTTCTATTTCTGCTTGCTTGATTTGTTTCCATCCGCAATCTAAGATGAGAAGAAGAATGATTTGAATGTTTCTTCCTCTGAGTTTGTGAACTTGGGAGCTGCTTCTAGAATTGACTGCTAACTATTTGATCAATCTAAAGTTATAGCTTTTTTGAAATATTGCTTGGGCAACATAATTAACGTTTTTTCATGCCTTCAAAAAGTAATTTAGGGTTAATGGCTTCCAAAGGATCGTAGTGCAACAGATGAAATGCTAACTGAAGAACCGAAAAGAATTACTTAGATGTTTATCTTAGTTTTCTTCTTTTTAAACTAATCAAATATTTGGCATAAGTTCTTTCATCCTTTTTTTTTTTTTTAAGATTTTAGAGTTTTTGACCTTCCTTCCCCCATCGAGAATGTGTGCCAAGGGTTAGGCTGTAAAAAACGAAATTGTTTTTTTGCTCTTCCCAGGTTATGCTGGACACTGTGGGTGCAGAGTTGCAGGTTGTTAATAAAGAGGAGAAATCTATCTCACTTCTAGAAGATGGAATTGTTGTCTTGACACCCAATCAAGAACTTGAGGCTTCTTCAGAGTTATTGCCCATAAATTTTGATGGTCTTGCAAAGGTATTGAATGTATTGTGGAAAAAATTATAGCATGATGAGAATTTATTCTTGGTAAAAGTAAAAGTTCTTTGGATTTTCTCTGTTGTAACGAGTAAGCAATTTCGATCAAAAAACAAGTTGTCGTTCTTCATGGGGCATAAGCATATCAAATTCCTTATTACACAATAATCTCTCATAAAAAGTCTTCTAAATATGGATGTATTATTAGTCACTGGCCTCTTGAAACTGTTGTAAGAAACTAATATTGATTTGGCTTTTCAGGCTGTGAAGAAAGGAGATACTATATTTGTTGGTCAGTACCTATTCACTGGAAGTGAAACTACTTCTGTCTGGCTAGAGGTATTAGAACGATGATCTGATGGGCTTAATAATTTGAGTATCTGTTTGTTGGTTATAGATATACTAATGGCGCATTGTTATATCTAGCTATTTATTGACATTGTGTTTCCAATGATTCACTTTCTACTGATTTAATTTTAAATATGCAGTTCTATTGCTAAGTTTATGAGTGAGTTGAACTTTTGCTGTTTATGATATATTTATGAATTTCATTGATAAGCTCGTGGTTGTCTATGACCTTTATTGGGGCATGGGGATTTATTAGGTTTCAGAAATAAAAGGAGATGATGTTGTTTGTGTTGTAAAGAATTCGGCCACGTTGACTGGAGCATTGTTTACTATGCATGCCTCCCAAGTGCGTATCGAGTTACCTACTCTGTCTGATAAAGATAAGGAGGTAAGTGGTAACTGTATGATTTTTGTTCATATCCTGGCTTATTTACCTTTTGCTTCTGTGAGTTTTTTGACTTTCCAATAATTAATCTTTATTATCCAGGTTATAAGTACATGGGGAGTTCAAAACAAAATTGACTTCCTCTCATTGTCATATACTCGCCATGCAGAAGATGTTCGACAAGTAAGTGATTAACTGTGTTAATGTCTTAAGTCTTGAGTTTTTTTTGGTTATTTTGTTATTCTTTGTTTCAGTTAAGTGCCTGTTTAAGTTTTCGTTCTAATGCAGACTCGTGAGTTCCTATCTAAGTTAGGCGATCTTAGCCAAACTCAAATTTTTGCAAAGATTGAAAATATAGAGGTGAGTGAATTATGTCATCGGCTCATGTTTTCATTCTTCTCCATGAACTCTTTTATGTGTTTCCTCATTCTGCCAAAGTACTGATTGAAATGTGTATCAATAATGTTTGATAAATAAGGGTTTGACCCACTTTGACGAGATCTTGCAAGAAGCCGATGGTATTATCCTCTCCCGTGGGAATTTGGGTATAGATCTCCCACCTGAGAAGGTTAGCTTTTTAGTTAGTGAATTATGTACTTCATTTGTAACTATGATTCTATGAATGCATCTATTAGATCTTTGTGAAGTCAACTATCTTCATTATACTCATGTAATAGATATTTGGCGATTAAAGCTATTTTTACATGTATTTATTTGTATTTACTTGTCCACACTCTAGATACTATATATATATATATACATCTCTTTTTTATGTTTTGTTTTCATCCAAGACAAAGTGCTATTTCCATAATTCAAATTAGACAAATTCCATAGAAATCCATCTGTTTAGTGAAGTTATTATAGCATGCCTTTCGAATCCTGGAGACAAATTTACATTTAGGAAAAATAAAGATATGTTGTAGCTTGACACTGGTTACAATAGTTTTGGAAAGATTAAACTTTTTACATGTTTATAGGCAGCTTTGCATATTTCTTTTAGAAGTTAATTATAATTATACCTTTGAAGTGCCTTGTGATCTTTGATTATAAAAAGTGCTGTGGCGTTAAATCAGTCTTAAGATTATACATTTAGTAAAGTGATCTATTCATAATTAAACTGATATATTTTGATGAAATCAATTAGGATGTGGTTCATGTTGGTAAAAAGAGATGAGTATACTGTGCATCAAGTGTTCATCACTGCCCTCTTGCTTATAATTTTTTAAATCACATGTCGTGGTTTGATTTCTAATCTTAGATAGGCTTGTTGCTGATTAACTCTTCATAATTGCAGGTGTTTTTATTTCAAAAAGCTGCCTTATACAAGTGTAACATGGCTGGAAAGCCTGCAGTTGTTACTCGTGTTGTGGACAGTATGACCAATAATTTGAGACCTACCCGGGCAGAAGCAACTGATGTTGCCAATGCAGTACTTGATGGTATGTAAGGGAATTATTTGCTAGAGCCAGGGACTTTATGCATGTTTTATCTATGGTCAAAACAAAATGTAGCTGTGTAATTGAGAGTATATTTAGTCATATTTCAACATATAATTTCTTACTTTTTTTAAAAGTAAATTTATGTATGTTGATGTTGAATTATGTTCTCATTGATGCAGGAAGTGATGCCATTCTTTTGGGAGCTGAGACTCTGCGTGGTTTGTATCCCATAGAAACAATTTCTACAGTTGGTAAAATTTGTGCTGAGGTAAATAGTCTCTGGATATTAATAAAAAAATTAAAGTCACTTGTTTACTTTTAGAAACTTTGAAATAATTGATGTACCATCATTGGTGAAATTATTTTTAGTATTATTTTACTTATTTGTAACTATTATTGCAGGCTGAAAAGGTTTTCAATCAAGATCTGTACTTTAAGAAGACTGTCAAATACGTCGGGGAACCAATGACACACTTGGAATCTATTGCTTCTTCGGCGGTATTGACACTATAATCTGATGTTTTGGTTGAGATGAATTTCTGTATTCTTATTATTTTGTTGGCTGAAAATTGTATGTATAAATTTCATGTATATTTGTTTTTTTTTTTGGTCTAGGTAAGAGCAGCCATTAAGGTGAAGGCATCTGTTATTATTTGCTTTACTTCATCTGGAAGGGCTGCTAGGTAAATTTCAATTGTGTGATGGTTAGAAACATTGTTAAACATATGATTTAGTCTCAACTTTACATTTCCAGGCTGGTCTTGCATAGTTTTAATTCAATTGTGTATACATGCAGATTGATTGCTAAATATAGGCCACTAATGCCTGTATTATCAGTAGTCATTCCACGTCTAAAGACAAATCAATTAAAATGGAGCTTTACTGGAGCTTTTGAGGTAAGTTTAAATTTAATTATTTAGATTATTTTGAGCTTGTTTTTATTATCTAATTTATTCAGCATTCTGGGTGATTCTACTTCTTTGCAGTGAGCGTCTCTCCTTAATGATTGTTTTGTCGCCATACTAATCATATAATCCTGTTGAACATCTAACTTTGTACATGTTTAAAACTTTTTAATCTTTGTGAAAATGATCAGGCGAGGCAATCACTTATAGTCAGGGGCCTTTTTCCCATGCTTGCAGATCCTCGTCATCCCGTGAGTTCTTCGTTGGCTCTCTGTTCTACACTCATTATGTCTTTAAATCTAAGCGTGTCTTATTACCTATTTTCTACAGTAATCATACTCGTATAGACAGATTGTTTAAGTACTCGGGGCAGAAAACCATGTACATTTGTTGAATTCTGCATCAATTTTTTGCTCGATTTGTTTCGTGAAATTCTAAGGCCTCTCATTGATTCCTGTAGGCGGAGTCAACAAGCGCCACAAATGAATCTGTTTTGAAGGTTGCTCTTGATCATGGAAAAGTATCAGGAGTTATAAAATCGCATGACCGTGTTGTCGTTTGCCAGAAGGTTGGCGATGCTTCTGTCGTCAAGATTATTGAGCTTGAAGATTGAAAGACCTGTCTTGGGATAAATTTTTTATTTTTAGTGTTCATTCCAATTTTCTGGTACGACAGTGGCTTCAGAGGCTGTCGCCACTCACTTTTGATCTAGTTTTTGGAGATAAAACCGTAGGCGCGTATTAATTAATCTTAAATAATTTATTATGGTCTTCCAAGTTAGCAGTCATGGAGACCATGATACACAGTATACCATTCAATTATTATCATAGTGGATTTCAAACTGCAATAGCATTTAACTTGATGCAAATCTCTGCCATGCTTGTCGTTTGAATGCTTAGTTGTGCAAAGCTCTGCGATGGAGAAAATGCTAACAAAAGCTACTGTTTGGCTGCTTTGATTAGTTGGCATGTGTAGTTTTGGATGTTCACTCCCAGCCATGGCCCAAACCCCCCCCACGCAACAGGGGACTGTCCTTGCGCAGCCGTTGCCAGATGGAAGTCATAAAAGAAGAAATCCACAAATTAAAATAATAAATATTTGATTTTTAATTTGTTCTTTAAAAAAAACGATGTATGTAAATCATAGTCGCTTAGATTGGTGGATTATGCTTCATTAACTGCTTGGAATCATAAAACTGGACCACTCTCGGCTGACTTTTTAGTCATTAGGTGTTGGCTTTTTAGCCACCTTGAGCTTCGTCTGTTTGGCTGATCAGGGCCCCTCTTCTTCTCTCACCCAATTCAAAACCTTCAACTTAGGCCTAGATACCTCGGCTACATCCCATTTTCTATCATTTTTTCTTCTTTTTTTTTGTTTGTTTGAAGATTTCTGGTTACTGTAAACGTTGCTGCTGTTCTTAGCTATTTTCTGTCGTGGATTTAAGTATTAAAAAACATAACTTAGCTTTCCAGATTTTGGGCGGTTTGATGAGATGTCAATGGATGCGCTTTTAAATTCTCTGCCCACATTATACATGTCATTATTGTTTTAAATTTTGTAGATTTAATTGTTGGTCGAGTTTTCTGAAGTTTTCTTTTGAAAATCCTCCATGAAAGGGTCTGACCTTGGTCGCTGAGAGGTCAAGAAAAGCTCAGAAAACTAGTCTCCATCGCCAAAAGAGACGCAGAGGAAAATTGAATCTTATTCTTTTCCATCTGCAATTTTTGTTCCTAATTAATTAATCTCAGTTCCAGTTCTGGAGATTATGACTGTTTAAAGACTGTGGCGTGATTTATGACTGTTTAAAGTTAGGAGTAACAGGATGTTGAAATGCTTTACAGTAGACCATGTCTCTCAGATATTAATAAGGTGGTCCAAACGAAAGCTCAGATTTTTGCTACTTTCTTGTCCACATTAACTTGTCTGAATCCTCTTCATGATTGTTGAAGGTTCAGTGAGATTCGATGTTTCTGATATAAGAATACCAAAAAAGAACAAAGAGAGAACCAAGACTCTGAGACATACATTACCTACAATAAATAACCCAAAACAAGGGTAACTCTACTAGCTTAAGAGAAAGAATGCTTTAGAGTTTAATGTTTTGAAAAAGGGTAATTAGTCTCTAATTAATCATGTAATTAGCTTGATTTAAACTTTTTGATTTACTTCCATGGCCTCAATTTAGCAATCGTTAAATCATATAGATAAGTAGCAGGTAGAAGTTAGGAGTTAAAGAGTAGAAAGCTTTATGTTGAATCCACCCACCTCGCCGCCAAACTTCCTAATCATTGAGTTTGCATTGATTAAATCAATCTTATATTGACTACCTATCTAAATTATGAACTCTATGCACTGCAAAGGAGGCCAGATCATATGAGAGAGAGAGAGAGAGAGAGAGATCATCATCTGCAGGTTCATATCTCCGAAGGGGGTAGATTTTGAAATGAGAAGAAGACGAACATTTACAGGGGAACAAGTGACAGAAAGTGAAAGTGTTTACAGAGAGAGTAAAAAGTCATTGATAGAGCAATCAAGTACCATGTTCAGTCAAATCAAATTCAAACTCAGAGCGATGACCAACTTCCCTCAAGATTTTGATCATTTCCTTGTTCAAGTAAAAATGGAAGATATCATTGCAAAATACCCTGTATACATTATGAAAAGAAAGAAAAAGGGGAGATTATGAGTTGGAAGATGAAGGTACGGGTGTCAAGGTGGTGGGGCCGTTGAAATTAATTAATTATGTTTGGTTAAGACGAGACGCGTAATTTCATTTAAACATTTACTTAGACTCTGCGATCACGGTGCCTCCTCCTCATCCATCTCTTTCAATGTTTCTAGCCTTCATTTTCTCTTACAAGATCTATTCTTCTAACCACAGCTACACCTCTCTCTCTCTCTCTCTCTCTCCTCCATCGCTCCATTCTTTCTTTGTTAGGACTGAACTAAAGCTTCTTACCCTCCATTACATTTTAATTCTCATGAAAGCCACCCCGAATGCAGAGAGAGAGAGAGAGAGAGCGCAGCTTTCTTCTCTGATAATCTGCAAATAGATTAATAAGAGGGAGGGGAGGGGTGAAAGAATAGGACGAGCCAAATATTAGTTTTTTTTTTTAGGATTTGAGTAATTTTTCTGTTAATGGTGCAGAAGAGGTACTCATTGTGTGCCATGCTCTCAAGGAACCTGCTATTTTCTCCTTTCATCTCTGTCTTCTTTTCATTTCTTTCATATGCATTTACATACATGCATTCACAGACATATACGAACACATATTTAAATGTCTATGCATGCGTTGAATGAAGTTTCCGAGTATTGTCGGTGGAAAAACGAGTCGTTTTAGAGAGAGAGAGACAGAGAAATGTGGACTTCAGTCTCAAGGGTCTCAATCTGAATGGTCCCAAAACTCTCCTCTCTCTCTCTCTCTCTCTGAACTATCTCTCTCTCTCTCCCCCTCTCTCTGAACTATCTCTCTCTCTCTCTCTCCCCCTCTCTCTGAACTCTCTCTTTTAAATTAAACACACGGCTTTGATGCGCCCTAAAAGTGAAGAAGATCACTCTTCTTCTCTTAACGTATTCACTTTTTTTTGCACCCCAAAAGAGAGGAAGGAATAGAACCTTTCAACTCCAGAGCCACGCCTTCAATAGAGAGCTTAGTTTCAGTAGTGGCCCCTTGTTCTCTCTCTCTCTCTCTCTGCTTGTGTGGTCCTTCTCCCACTCACAACAAGCCAAACACAACAGACCAAGAAACTTGATCCTTTTTTCATTTAAATTGAAGCAACAACAACAGATACACACACCCAGAGTCCAGACCAAGGTAGAGCTCGAATATGGATTGGCATGGTGGCTTCAGACCCTTTGTTTCTCGACCCCTGGAATCTTCCTTCAACCTTCTCTCCAACTACAACTTTGATCAATTCCCAGGTATTCAAAATTATGTCTCAATCTTCCTCCATTCTTAGAATATCTCTTACATCTTTGGAGAATATCACCTTAATATGCTCTGTTTTGATAGACATGAAGAACGAAGCCATGGGAGCTGAAGTAATTCACGGACTATTTCCAGAAACAGGGAAAATGTGCAACGATGGAGGCGTAGAGAGGAAGAAGAGGCTAACCAGCGACCAATTAGATTCCTTGGAGAGGAGTTTCCAGGAGGAGATTAAGCTGGACCCTGATAGGAAAATCAAGCTGTCACAAGAACTGGGTATGCAGCCGAGGCAAATAGCTGTTTGGTTTCAAAACAGGCGAGCTCGATGGAAAGCCAAGCAGCTTGAACGACTGTACGATGCGCTTAAAGAAGACTATGACACCATTTTTAAAGAGAAGGTCAAGCTCCAAGAGGAGGTTAGAATTCACAACCCTCTGCTTTCTTCTTTTCTTTTTCGTCTTATCATTATCTCTTTATGCAACCCATGCATAAAAACTCTCTCTCTCTCTAAAAAAAAAATAAGTTTTAAATAAATTTGTTCGTTGGGTTAATATGATAATCATTATTTTAAGTAAAGACATTAGACATTGCCGAATTGGGTCTCTTGAAATGTGTCTCGCACAGCATTACTCCAACTAGATTTCCTTACCTGAAAAAAGGTAAAATTCTTTGTCACAGTTTAAAACTACAGTATTTCCACTTTCTTTTTATACCTTGATTTGGAAAAGGACATGCTACGAAGAAGAGGATACTTGCATAAAAAAAAAAGGTTGAAAAGACAGTGAAAGAACCAGTGACGCCATTGTAGACCTATGTTTACTGTTGGCTGTGCAGGTATCGAAACTGAAAACTATGCTGATAGAACAAGCCAGAAAAAAGCGACCCCCGGCCATTTTCACAGATGTCTCCGGCGAAGAAACCGTCGAAAGTACGTCGAAAATGCAGAGAGAGACGACGACAAACGCTCACCGTCCGATTGTCGAGTGCAATTATCTATACAACGTGGATGATTACAACCAAGCATCTCAACCACCCGTCTGGGCTCCTCCTGGTGCTTTGCCATCCTACCCTTAAAAAAAATTAGTGGAGGCCGGAGGGGGATTGCTGATTAAGTTGCTAAATTTAGTTAATGTTGAACAAATTAAGTTTAGATTTGTAAACTTAGAGAGTGAAATGGGGTTTCCCCGCAGGGAAATGAACATCATAATTACACCAAATTTCTTCACATATATCTCCATCTCATGTTATTATAACTAACTTTGAACTCTCCAATTACACAATAACATCTCATTAATATAATAATTAAATTAAATTAAGCATTTTACCTTGAAATTCAGGAGGTAACATACACTTTCCCCAACATTAATATATAATGTGGTAATGAATATTCATATATTAAATTAATCTAGACCGTAGGACTTGCTCTGTCCAGTCGATCCAATTCAAATAACACACAAAGTGGCCAGAACGACGTATATGATCATGACCTCCATATTTGTTGCTCAAATTCTAATAAGGAAAAAGTTTAAGCAAATGGCGCAGCCAATCCTGCTTGAGTTAGCAGCTCTAGAAATTAAAATTGAAGAGTTTCATCTTCAACTAATATGAAGGCCTCTTCGAGTAAAACTTAAAAAAGACAGTCAAAGAATCCACAAATGGAGCTAGAGCAAAGATGAACGGCAATGGTTGTATATAACTTCATACCTGACGCTACTAGAGCTGGTACCGATGGTCAATGAATATAAACTCGGTATTTCACAAAAAGATTAAATGAAAACTACAAGTATCAGATATAAAAGAAATTTAACCATATTTGGATCATAAGGTAGAACATCCTCCTAAAAACGCTGGAAATTAAAATGGAGTTTCTCTTCCTAACACAAACTTACTACTCAATACAAACAAGCAGTAACTTAGCGCTTTCCGCCTCCACCTCCAAGTTTTGGACCCTTTGGTATAGCTCCCTTGGGAACATTGCTCTTGCCCTGTGATTTCTGTGCCTTTGTCACCTCAGCTTTCTTTGCCTTCTTTTCATCCTTAGTCTTCTTGATTCTTTCCTTAATCTCACTGCAACAAACAATCAGCCGTTACAAATTGTTCCACATAACAGGGGGAAAAAATTTGAATTATCCCTTGACTAATGATCCAAAGCAACTCCAATTGCTCCACATGAGCGGGCAAATGAGAACTTGACCAATGATCTATAGCAACTATCAAGCAGTTTGAGACCTTGTTTCATGACACTGTAAATTATTAAATTCAAACATATGCAAAAAGTCATACCGAAGAGCAGCTTCTCTGGCAGCATCACGAACCTCAGGCTTTTCTGTTCTTCTCTTCTGGATAACCTCCAAGGTCACACCCACAATAGATCTAGAGTAAGGCTTCTTGGTGGCTCGTCTTCTCTTCTTCACAGCTTCTTGGGCAATATCCTAATCAACAGACAATATTAATTCCAAGTAGCACTATATACAGAAGCTTGGTAGTCTCAACACGTCACACAACAAAAGCACCAGAAGCATGGCCAGATTCAAGGTGAATATATCCTTAAATCAACTGTGTATTGTTATGGTTCCACCAGTTTAATGCATCAGTGTAACAAAAAAATTGATACTTCTTTTAACTAAAAGGAAAATCAAGATACAATGCTTCAAAACACACCTTCTTGTGCTGCTTCCTGTACATTGCTGTCCAGGTAAGCTTCGATGGCTTCAGCCTATTATGGAAATACCTCTTGCATTTTGAATTTGCAAATAAAAACACCTGAAAAAATCCAAAGTTAATTATCATTCAAAACTTGAGCAACAAAAATTAAATTTTCAGAACCCAAAAGATTATAAAGAAGAAAACTTCAACCAAATCAAAACAGAAACAGGAAGATAATAATAAATAGACCATAAATTACCTGAGAATCAGATCGGATAAATCTTATGCCTTTTCCAGGGTATATCTTTTGCCCACTGAATCGACACAGTTCAGTTCTAACAAACATTCATCAAAGTTTAGTAGCCAGATGTAGTAGTTCAAAATTCAGATATACATAATGAATAGCATAGCAATAATCGCATAATGAAAAGAAGATTTTTCATCAATACATTTTAGTAGGATTCGCAACATATCCCTATATTACAGTAATCAATTTGAAATGAAAATCCAGGACACATACCATAAGGCAACCATTGTTCACCAATCAAACAATTTACAGATTTCAGCAATCAGCGTCATGGAAATAAGAATTTGTAAAAACACTAACATATTCGCAAATCGCCAGTTATTTATCCAATTCAAATTTCATTTCAATATATGACAATCAAAGATTCGTAAAGTGCAGGAAAAATACCAAAAGTTCTCAAAACCTAAATAACATTTGACAGCAATAGATAGATTGAAAACTTTGTAGAAGAAAATAGCTCCAGCCATAAAAATGCTAGTCATACGGAAAACACAACAAGCAAGCCACAAAAGACAACCTGATTGTGCACTACAATAATAAATCAATGATCCAGCGACCCTCACAATTTGAAATAAGGTTCCAGACAAGATAAATTAAGTAATTTCAGCATCAGATCAGAGAACAGAGGAAATGACTAACTTGAGAACCATGGCTGCTAGGGAACGGCTTCTTCGTTCTGCGTCGTAACACAAACCCTAGAATGTGGTCGTTTGCGGTTTAGTACATATATACATATGTGCGATGGTTAGAGCCGCGGTATAGGTTAAAAACCTAAAATGGAGGGTATTTCGGTCATAGTCATTTAAAAAACTTCAAAATAAAATTTTAGGAAATTAACATAAAAACCATTGTACTATCGATTCAATAACAAGTCAACCACTGAATAAGTTTTACTAACAACTTAAACATTGAACTATGAAAAATGAACGAAGCAAACATCGCAATTACGTTTTTCGTTAAAAAACGTTGTTTTGCTGCAGAACATTGTCTTTCTGCTATATGATGTTGTATTTCCATTAAATATATTTAAAAGATTATTTTTTGATGCGGAAAGATAACATTGTGTTGAGGAACGACAACGTTTTGCCAGTGGAAATATGACTTTTTGCAGAGAAAAGATTACTTTCTTTTGAGAAAAGTGAGACATTGATGAACATTGAACGACGAAGATGGACCATGAAAAAAAAAAAAAAAAGATGGTAATGAGAACTGGAAGAGTGAAATCGAGAGGAGGGGTGAGCTATGCTGACGTTCGACAACATTATCAACAAATTTGAAAATGTGAGAATTGTTTTCGACAACAAAAAAACCATATCGGAGCTTTCTAGCATCGTCTTCGCAGTAATATTTGTTTCACTTCTTACGATTTTAGCATAGAAAAAATATAATTAGAATTGTAGAGAATATGTTTCGGGCATCGTCTTCACAATAATGTTTCTTTCAATAAGTAACAGTAATGTTTGCGTTGTCCATTTACATAATTTAGAGTTTAAGTTTTTAGTAAAAATTGTTTAGGGATTGATTTGTCATTTACTCGATAGTTAAGTGATTGTTAATTTCCTTAAAACTTTTGGGGGAAAATTGAAAAAAAAAAAAGATTTCTAATTTTGAAATTTAGGAATCCATTAATATGTAGTTTTTCCATTTATTTATTACATTTAAACTTAAAATCATAAAAATTACATTAGTTGTATACGTATAATTTGAGTTATATCTTGATTTTCAATTCAAATAAAAACATACGTGGTTTGCGAGTTGTCCATGATTAACCGATTTGCTATGAGTTGGGCCGAGCCGATTCAATTAGGTTCAACGTCAAGCCTAATTTGTTTGCTAGAATAACTCTACACTCCTTTGATCTGATTGAATCAACCCTCCTAAGTTCATTAACATAATATAATTAGTCAAGTCCAGGCCCATTCAGTCTCTCTTGCAATCCAAAAAATTACAATAAAAATTTCTTCACTAAAAACATAAAGCCTGTCGCCTGGTGCTGCATCACAACCATGGACGAGAACCTCCATAGCTCCATCAATGGAAGGCGGAGCAGAATGAAATTGAAAAAGACAAAAGCTGACTCCAGTGAAAAATTCCTAGTGTTGAATCCTAGAACAAGAAAAACATACTTTTGTCTGAGCCATTCCTTCATCATAATGGACATCATCGTTGCTCCATGAGAATCCAAAATGTTGGGTGGAAGAAATAGTTGCAGAGTAATTTTAGGCAAGAAGATTTTTGTGATTATGCTGCTACTGCTATGTCTTCTTCCATTTGACCTACATTTTTCAAAGGCTTCTCAGGGTCGGTCGGTCGGTCTTTTCGGGTATCTCAATTCCTTTGATGTCAATTATCCTCAACTTTGTTAGCTCCTGAGAAATCAAACCAAACCAGGTGTTGAGTTAAATTATCATAGCAGTGGCCGAAGAACATAGTTTACGACATTTAACCTGGCGATGCCCTTTGGTTCTTCGGTAATTCTTCCTTCGCTTTTTCTTAAAGATAATTACTTTTGCATCCAGTGCCTGAGAGTACATTACAGAAGTAATCAAATTTCAGCTGAACAAAGGTCCTAGAATTGGCGAATTCTTACAGAGAGGGAAAGAGAGTGGATAAACAACTAGAAAGCAAGAACAAATCAAAGGCACAAAGAACTGACCACTGCCTACATGTTTTATAGCCTACAATTATATGTCAAAGTTGCTCAGACTTTCCAAACATTTTAGGATCATATAATTTGATAATGCTTGTAACATATCAAGGATAGATTTTCTAAGCCATTTAAATAAAATTATTCATTCTTACATGCTCCTCAACTATGGCATGAACCATGCCATCAGGTACAATGGGCCTTCCAACAATAGTTTGGCCACTTGAACCCAGCAAAAGAACCTTATTCAAAATTATCTGCAACAGATAGATATAGAAATTGATCAGAAGTTGATCACGGAAGAAAATCAAGTGGTCAAATATCACCTTGACTCACTGCAGAAGAAAACATCAGCCTTCCTCATTACAGCAACCATAATTACAGCAAATTAATAGTGCTTGAATGACGGTAATCAACAATAAACCTTCAACTGATACATAACAAACTATGAAAAGAGTCATGCTCGAGGATTGTGTAGGCTGTTAGAAGAACATGTTCTTTTCTTTAAGAACAATGGCGGAAGGAAAGTTCTGAGGTTCAATCCTTCAGGAATATAGAGCTAAAAACAACTTAAATAGACATTTTGGAGGCCATTTAGCAGAGCATGAGAAATTTAAACTACAATAGCTTAGTCATGATCTAGCAAATATGGTGGTTCGCTAATGAATAGATTAAATCATTTGAAACCACACGTTATTCAGGACCAAGTAACAAAAACCAGACAACTAATGTTCTCTACTGCATTTCCTTGATGAAAGAAGGTTGTGCAAAAAATAAAAATAAAAAGATCAAGAATCTTCAAAATTTCAAACGAAACAATTCAATCTTTGATGGGTATGTTTAACTCAGACACATAATCACATCATCATAACAGGAAAGGCTACCCACCTTGTCATTCACCTCGCAAAACTTCAATCTTTCAGTAAAAATGCAGTCCCCATTACTGACCTTGAACTGGTGGGAACCAACCTAAGGAGTCAGAAAGAGAATCATGTGAGAAACGACAAGCTTCCATAAAACATCATTTGTCGAGAAAAAAAAACGTCAGAAAATGGATTATATTATCATTCCATGGAACCTGAACAACAGCAAAAACAAGCTCGTAGGATTTGAAAACCCGTTCAGACCGACCAAGGGGCCCTATGACTTTGTAGCCAATAGCCGCTGATTCGCTTTCTTTCTCCTCCTCTGAATACTCTCTTTTGATCCCACTAACTGACTCGGAAACTCCCTCATCCGAACTATTCTCCCCCGATTCATCATTTTCTCCAGCATCATCGTAGTCTTCGTCATCGGCTTCATCTTCATCGTCATCCTCGTCCTCATCCTTACCGCTGCGTCTAGCTGATGAGAAATGGCGCATTTGTGGCCATTGGACGCAACGCGGGGGCCGAAGATTGGTGAAGACGTTGGAGAGATCATCAGTGAGGAGGCTTTGAAGTGATCCCATTGAGAGGGGAAGCGATACTTTGATGGATTGACAATAGGGGAGCTTCGCAAGGAGCGCAGAAACGTGGCGACTTGAAGCCCGCAGACAACATCTAGTAATCATGATAACCAGTCGGCTCAATTTTTATGGCGATGAGGAAGAAGCTATCACCAGGATTTTAGAAAAGAGTACTTTGCTTGTTATACTGATCTCCGCTGTCGCCTTTGAATAAGTAGGAATGATCCTAAAATCATCCACTATCAAGTATCTGAGGAAAGCAACCCTAGTGGCATAAGCTGCGACAAAATGGGTTCAGTGGAAATCACTCAAAACAAAGATTAAAGGGAATTTCGGAGCATAACGAGAAGGAAAGGAATTAGTTTCGAAACGGAGAGCAACGGAAAGAACTTTAGTAAGCAGGGAGAGAGAGAGAGATGGTAGCGTTGGGCGGGCGTCTAGTTGACTAGTTCTTTTTCCTCAGGTCTCTGTTTAGCAAGCTAGGCCCGGGAGTAAATCGGGCTATGGCTGGCCAGATCAGCAAAATTTTGAGGGCCGAGCCAGAAGCAAGAGATTTTGTTCTATAAAATGTTAAATTATTCAGGCCCCGAACAAAACCCATTACCAAGAGTAATGCCGAGATTCACTCAATTCAATACATCCTTAATTGTTGGTGCTTATGTTGGTATGTGTTAATTTTACAGACTACATTCTACACGGAGAAGTTGACTAATAAAATTAAGATAACCAGATTAGCGAGTGGGATCAATTTCTGTTCTTAACATTCCAATTTTGTTGACGAGATTTGAATAAAGAAAAATGATTACACTATGGTTAAACTTATCTGGAAATGCCAAAGTGAAGTACTCCCATTTGATCGCCCTCATGATGGTGGTGATAATGAGGACGAATGGAAGATGACGCTTTATTTCCCCATTTTCCCTTCGAAGCAACTTCTACTTTGCAGTTGTCCACAAAGACAACGTAGTTCATACACTATTTCCTGTTGTAAAAAATATTGTTTCTACTTTCTACTGTTGATCAGGTGAGGTCAAGTGAGGTGAGGTGAGAGGTTAAAAGGGTTTCCTTTCGACCATCTTCCTATGTCCTTTGTTTACTTCCCACTGATAAAAGAAAGAGGGGAGAAGAATACAAACTGGGTTTTCAACAATTTTCCATTTCCGAATCATTTATTTCTTTTCATTGGAATATTGCATTTTTTCAGTCTTCAGTCCAACAACCCCTGAAATTATTGAACCTATCGGGGGGTGAGTCGTTGAATAGGTGGAAGAGGTTAGCGATGGAGGAGAAACAGCTGGAGGAGGAGGATCAGAGCGAGAGCATTGACTATACTTCGGAGGACGAAGGGACAGAGGACTACCGACGAGGAGGGTATCACGCTGTTCGGATTGGCGATGCCTTTAAGAATGGTCGATATGTCGTCCAGAGCAAGCTCGGTTGGGGTCACTTCTCCACTGTCTGGCTCGCTTGGGATACTCACAACTCCGTACCTCTCTCTCTCTCTCTCTACCTTGCTTGTTTGTGATTCTTCCGTTTCGTTTCAGGTTGAGGTTCATCGTGGTTTCAGTAGGGATAAGTCTCAAAAATTTAATCATTGCTCTGAGAAATCTGACACTATTTGATTGTTATAGCTCATTTTGATGTTGTGATTGCCTGTACACGAAAAATATCAAGTGGAGGAATGTAAATTTGAGGAATGTAAATGTGTTTACTAAGAAGGCGAAACTGGCTTTTCCAATTGGATTTACGTTTGGCAAACATGTTGTCTGATTGTTTGTTGTCCTTGTCTGGTTAATCTAATTCATAACGATTTTAAGAACTTGATACCAACCTGTTTTTTTTGTTTTTGGTCGCCGATTGTTCGTTCTTCGTGGGCCGATTAACCGATTTGCAGCGATATGTAGCTCTCAAAGTGCAAAAGAGCGCTCAGCACTACACTGAGGCGGCCATGGATGAGATAACCATTTTGCAGCAGATTGCAGAGGGAGACCCAGATGATAAAAAGTGTGTAGTAAAGCTTTTGGATCATTTTAAGCATTCGGGTCCTAATGGGCAACATGTTTGTATGGTTTTTGAGTATCTGGGAGATAATTTATTGACGCTTCTCAAATATACAGATTACCGTGGTTTGCCACTTCATATGGTTAAAGAAATATGCTTCCATATCTTAGTTGGCTTGGAATACTTGCATAAACAGCTCTCAATCATACACACGGATTTGAAGCCAGAAAATATTTTGTTACTTTCGATGATAGATTCATCCAAGGATCTTAGAAAATCAGGTGCTCCTCTTATCCTTCCACATTGTAAGGACAAGGCTGCTTTAGAGTTTGCGGTCTCAAAAGAAATGAAAACATCTAATGGAGATTGGACGAGTAATCAGAAGAAAAAGATAAGAAGAAAAGCAAAGAAAGCTGCTCAAGAGTGTGTGGAGAAAGAAGTCTCTGCAGAAACTGAGGTTGATCTAGAAACATCCCCAAATGCGCAGTTGAATTCAAATTCTGTTGATGAAGATCCGACTGGTTCTGATGGACCGAAGAGCTTTGAAGAAAAAACTGAAGAGAGTAGAAAAGGAAGTCGTTCTACTAGGAAGAAGCTATTAGCATCAGTTGACCTGAAGTGCAAATTAGTTGACTTTGGCAATGCGTGTTGGACGTACAAGCAATTCACGAGTGATATTCAGACTCGACAATATAGGTGTCCGGAAGTAGTCCTTGGATCTAAGTACTCTACCTCGGCTGATCTTTGGTCTTTTGCATGCATTTGTTTTGAACTTGCGACCGGTGATGTACTCTTTGACCCTCATAGTGGTGATAACTTTGATAGAGATGAGGTATAGTTGTTTTATCCCTCTTAATTTATATATGGATTTTTACTTTTTTGTTAAACTATCATTGCTCTCTCTCTCTATGAGTAATGATTATTTGTTCATGTAGAAGTTATTTACACTTTCTGAAATACATTCCATCAACATGCTCTAATAGTGACATTTTTTGGCATTCCATTAGCAGTGTTTTAAGTTCTAAAAACAGGGGAAACTTCGTAGTACTAACTTAGTGAGGTAGTTTGCAGATGTTCAAATCCACACTTCTTTAGCAATCGGTTAGATAATTCATGCATTCTGTTTTATGGATTATACAATTGTCGTTTGAGGGATTCTTTGGGGAAGTAATGATTTCTTAGTTTGCAGATGTTCATTCTGTTTTATGGATCATAATAACACTGTAGCTTTCTGTTTAAGATAATGAACATTTTGCGGTATTCAATGCATCTTGTGCCAAGTTGCTTTGTCTTCTTCCTGTCCTTTTAGAACTGATTGATGATAATCCTTCTTCTGGAAATTTTTTCCGCATTTCAAGTTAAAAGTCAGTTAGTCATGCCTTCACATTTACCCCAGTTGGTTAACTTTAGCATTTCGATCTGTATAACTTCTTTATTTTTGTGGTCAGGATCATTTAGCATTGATGATGGAGCTGCTCGGGATGATGCCACGTAAAGTAAGTATCATTTTTCTGTCATAAATTTGTGCATTTGAGCATTTTTTCAGTAGTTAAAACTCAGTATTGATCTTTGACAGATTGCATTGGGAGGTTGTTACTCTCGGGATTTCTTCAATCGATATGGAGATTTGAGGCACATTCGTCGATTACGATTTTGGCCTTTAAACAAGGTTCTTGCGGAAAAATACGAATTCAATGACCTCGAAGCTACTCTTATGTCCGAGTTTCTCGGCTCCATCCTTGATTTTGTGCCTGAAAATCGGGCAACAGCATGGCAGTGTCTTCTTCATCCATGGATGAATGCCGGGCCTCGCCTGCTCCAGCCGTCCGAGCAGTCTAACGAGAGCCGAGATGTAGATGATTCCATTTCCGAGAAAAAGAGTAGAGAGAAAGAGGAGAGAGAAGCAATGGAGGCCGGAATGAAAAATGTCGACATAAATAGAGACTCTAAGCAAGTCATGGACTCCACAAGCAGCTTATGAAGGTAAACTCTTTCCTTCATCACATATCTGCGATGGAGGTTTGGTCAATGCCTGTTTTAAGAAGTTAACATCTAAGTATATATGTAGGCAAAGCATATCACAGAGTGAAATATGGCCGATCCCGGCAGGATGGTTAGATTCAATATGATAGCAGTCATTCTTGATATTCATATTCTTGTATTGAAATTGGATTGGACTATGCTGTCTTATTAGTCTCCTTCGAACTGCCGTCAATTTCAGTGGGAATTTGCAAGCTTAGCCTCTCATTGTTATTTCTTCCACTTTTAGGACCTGGAATTTTTCATTTTTAAAGATGAACAGATTAAAATATCAGGGAGATGGAAAGATGAACAAATACACAACATGGGATTCCGTAAATATGCCGAAAATATCACTTTTTCTATGGAAAAAGTTGAAAATGAGGCTAATTTTGAAGTAATTGACTCTGTTAGCCAGCAGCTAACAGTAATTTTCAACTACTCTGTTTTTTAACAAAAAGAAAGCACAGTGGCTCTCGAGCCTTATTGCTTCTCAACACATAAATGTGGTCAACTAGCCATTGACCAGCACTTCCACCTATATTGGCTCACTTGGTCAGCAATCACTGACTGCTACAGAATCCTAAAAATCCCATGAACTCGTGGTGTTTGATCATTTGAACGCTCTTCTCTATGCCAACAATGCCTGAGAAAATTTAGACAGAAGAACAAAAGATCATGTCAAGCCATCGGAGAACAATAGCGCGTGAATACTTTGAAAAACTATGAAATTTAGTGAGATATTGATCTTACCCATTGTGATAGCACTGGCAAAGATTGCACCAGAGAGGATGAATACAATGAGCGAGGCTCTTTTCAGAAGTGTGATCATTTTTCTAACAAAAAACTGGCCCCAAAATCCAGCCAATATAGACACCGAAGTCAGATATATAGCTGCAAAATGATTTCACAATATAGACATTGAAGCCCTAGTGAATGAACATAAAAAAGAAGAAATAATCAAAGAAGATGGTGAAGAACTGAAAAAGTACCGTAGGGAATTGGGAACCTCTTGAGCAGGTAAAACTCTACAACTGATAACGAAGCTGAAAACATCATTACAAACGTTGCAGTTGCGCTAGCAACCTGTTCATCAAAAATCCCAGGAAAAAAGTTGTTCAGTTTGTCAAATTAGCAAGGAATATGAGAGGGGAAGATTGACTCAGCACCTGAGGAATGACACCAATCTCAAGAAGAAGAGGACCCAAAATAAAGCCACCACCAGAGCCCAAAAGACCTCCTACTGTGCCTCCTATGATACCACAAAGCGCACAAAAGGCAATGTGCAAGGCGGTCCATTCTATTGAAGCCTCGCATATTGACTCTGTGTTGCCTGCACTGATCCTCTTCTTCTGCTCTCTGTACAATTTTACTGATTCATAGCCAAATACGCCGAGAGCAACAGGCAACTGAGACACACATCAGAATAGAAGATGAGCAAAGAAAACATAATCAAGACTTCATTATAATCTCACATGCTAATCTGTAATCATTGCTTGATACCTGCAAACAGAAGAGCACCCAGTACAAAACGCTGCAGACTGCTACATAATTCTGCATTTAATACGCATAAAGCATCATACTTATGATGATTCTAAGTAGACAGACGGATGAATGGATGGATAGACAGAGACTTGCCTTCAAGACCTGAAGTGCGACGAAAGAAATCCACACGAGTAGTAAAACAGAAGTCCTTCTCCATCTTAGGTTGAAGCATAGTAGTTGCTGAGATTGTAAAACAAGAAAAATTTAGGTTCCTTTTTCGTAAAAAAGTAAAATTAGTTGTTTATGAGAATCTGACTAGTTGACAACCATAAGTGTTTTCTCTTCTTTAGGGAGGAGAGGCTCGTATTCCGTATCTATCAAAACTGCAACCAGACAAAAAAGATAAAAAAATGAAACAGCGCGAAACCCAGAAACGAAAATCAATATTTTATGTCAAATGCTTACGCTCTCCACGAGAGTTAACCACCGTTTCTTGCTGCCTGGCTAATTCTTTCTGCAAATTTTATATTTCCTTCTGTCAGCTTTTTAGCAATATCTTCCATTGAATTAAAAAAATAAAGCAAGGAGAAAAGTTCTATGTAGGACAGCATGGAAACTAACCTTCAAAATAGTTTCTTCCTTCCACATTTCGATACCCCTAAAGAAAGATCTAGACGAGGTTCCTGACATTTAAGTATTTACGTTACTCAAGAGTGAGAAAGGGTAAACGAGGGAAAAAGTGGACTTTTTGAGAAACCTATAAAGAGAATAATGATGAGGACAGTGATGAGCCAGTAGGGAAAGACGACGCTGAGAGATACACCAATGGTGATTCCGAGCATAAGCATGGGTTGGAAGAGAAGGGCAAGATCGTAATCTATGATGGGCACTTCCCTTGTTGGATGAGGAACCCTTAGATTGTACCATACTGACGATGCAGACGCACCCATAATCATACCTGCAACCATTTATCATAAAAAAAAATGAACGCTTGATAATAAACTTCATAGAAGTCGAGAAAACGGATCCATGGTTTCAAAACCTCTGTTCATAGATTTTCTTCTCATATCCTGTTTGTGAAGAACGTGAGATTTTTAAATATATTATTTTATTGTCAAATGCGAATTAAAAATACCTGCACTTCGAAGAAGAGAAATAAAAAGAAAGAAGAAGGAGAAACTTTAAATTACACTTCGAAAGAGCAGCAGCAGACTTGGTATCAAATCCAACAACCAGAGTAAGCATAGGAACAAAGATGCCCCCACCACCTACTCCTCCCACCGTTCCACAGGCAGAACCAAGAAATCCTATCACCGTCGCCAGCACTATTCTCCAACTGAACTCCAATTTCTGCAGCAGGCCAGAAGAAAATCAAAATCTAATTAAAAATAGAATTTGCTAAAAAAAGGATTAAATATTAGAGAGTCATACAGGCCAAACTTTAGCAGTACTTGCTCCGGGAAAAGAGTTTGAAGATAAACGGCGAGCATTGTAGACAAGAGAGCCATCACTGATATATAAAAGCAAAAGCACAGCAACAGAAGAAGCTGATAGTAGATAAAAAACCAAACTTTTTGTAGCCATAGATAATTACTGCTTCCTCCTCCTCAATACGATCAACGAGCAATCTCCTTTCCTCAACTCGTAGACGCTTTTCTGTTCAATGAAAGAATGGAAAGCTTTTGATAGCTAATAATCTCTACATGGTAATGTATAGATAGAGAGAGAGAGAGAGAGAGAGAGAGAGAGAGAGAGAGAGAGAGGATTCCTTCTGCCCTTTCACGTGCAATCATTGGCGCACGACAAAGAAGACGAGAGAGGAACCAGAAGCACATGAAACAAATACGTGGCTCCATATGAGCTGTCTCACAGGCACCGCATCAGCCCTCGTTTTGGTAAGTCAGTAATACTTCATTTTCAAGTATCTAATTTGATTTAGAAATTAATCTTCAAAATGAACGGCTAGTATTATCGGGTACGTAATATCATTAAAAATCATAAAAGGATATTTATTTGAGTTTATTGTTGATAATCCACGTAAAATAAGTTAAATATATTCCCAATACTACCATACCCAATACATACTATATAAAAACAAAAGACAGATTCTCAAAGATTCCAAGGACCCCGATATAAAATATTATGCTGAGATGTCAATCACATTGACCATCACCTCTCAAAATAGACACAATAATTTCTTTACGTTTATTTTTAGTAGTAGTAAAGTTGAAGCAAAATTGCATATATGCCCAGATAAGAAATAAAAATAATAACGACCCCGACATGAAGTTATTGGTGGGAATTTGGATGCACCGTTGACAGCGACGTGATCCCATTTTCAGTATTTAAAACACGACAAAGAAATCAAATTTAATATCTTAAATTTTAATGATCATAGCACTCAGACCATAGTTTTGGTTCAGTAAAACACGAAGGATGCACCAGTACAAGACGAGGATCAGTGGACCCCATTCGAACGGGCCCCACCCCACAGCAGAGCATTTTGTTTTTATATAATCCTGCGGTGAGGAGGGTTTAGAAATTTGAATTGAATACCATTACTTACTCTACCGAGGACGCCCTTCCAATTAAAAGTGACAGCGTGGCTTCTTACGTGGTACATCATGAGTGCCCAGTTTGACTCTTAAAAGTGTGTATTACTTTTACCCAAGTCACGTCAGTGTATAACTGAGAATGACATTACAATACTTTCTTTCAGATGGTACATTTTTTGATCCCAATAATATCCCATTACTACATGGATCCAAGGACATGTATTATTGATCGTGACCTATTTGATGCGCGTACTTTTAAATTTTCTTTCCCTGTCTCACATTTTTAATATAATAATTAATAATTATATAACTCATAAATATCAAATCAAAATATAATATTAGAGTCTAATCATAAACATCATTTTATTTTTTTAATATAAAACATTGAATAATGTATCTCATAAAAATTATAGATAACACAGAGTAGGACTTGCCTGAAATTGGCGCAGACCTGCTACCAGACATCTCGTTTCAAGCATTCCATAATGTTGTGAACGTGCTGCAGAAACTTGATGAATCAAGAAAGTAAACCCTAGGTTAACTAGTTAACAAGTAATGTGGCGAATGAAATCATTGGATCAAAGGCTTTGAAAAATCTAAATTAACTTGCTTCAAGTGGCTACATAAACAAGTGGTCATTGCGGGTCAACATCAACAATGATGTGGTCCTCAAATTTCTGCCGGCTTTGCAACATTTACGTTAATTTCAGCCAGCCAACACAGTGATCTGTCTTTCCACACACAAATCAAACTTGACAAGATACCATTCAAGTCTATTTGTTCATCTTTATCTTCATCTTCATCTTCATCTTCATCTTCATAAATCTATCTAGAAACTACAAGTATATTATACAATCAGTTGTGGACCCTTTGATGGTCTACCTCTAAAGGTTGCCATGGGTTTCCATTGAGAATCTAGGAAGGTTTGTGCTTTTCTCTTCAAAGCCACGTTCAATTAGAGTTTAATTATAGAAGCCTATTAAGTTCATAAATGCTCAATTATCAGCATAAACCACAAAGACGCAGCAATCAATTCTCAGATTAGTAGAGTAACAACTTTACCAAGCTTATAGAAACTCAATTATCGACCTATGAGACTTTATAGTTTTCTTTTGCCGGTAAAACAATAGAAAATTCAATATTTAGTTTTGAAACATGTGAAATTCATTTAACCACTGTATTGTATTATTAGTAGTGATGCAACTTTAGGAAAATGATCTAAGTAAAGATTAGAATCATTGAAAAAGACATTAATTACTTAATATATATATATATATAGTAAAATATAATAAAAATTGTTTTATAATCGCTCCTTAACAAATGAAAAAAAAACGTTTCTATTAACAAATATGTCGTTTCCTCTTTAAAAAATAAAAAATAAAAGCAATACAAAATAATAATTTATCTAGTTCTTTAAAGATCTATAACACAATCCCTAAGCTTTTATATTAGAGTTTGAGTTTTATCTAACTGTATTTAATATTAGAGTTTTCATATTATTCTATACATTGTTGATTGAGTCATGAAACTTTATAATACCTTGATTTGACAAAGTAAATTTCTTCTATGTTCACGATTTTTTTTTTTCCGAAAGAATTTTTCATGTGAATTTCAATATCCCTTT
>JAJTVF010004316.1:0-12485 GCA_022433065.1 Begonia loranthoides | reverse complement strand
TCCTTGCTCTAGTCATTGGGCCTCCTATGTCTCTTAACGGATCTCGGTCTTTATGTGCTACTTGGATCACATCAACATCATTCCCCCTTTCTTCGAGAAGATTCGTCCTCAAATCGCCTGCATCATACAAAGATAAGAAATCAAAAATATTAAAATAACATTTCACCTTACCATTTAAACTTGGTGTGACGATTTTATATTCTTGAACATTGATTTCCTCCAATGCTCGGAAAGATTGACAAACGGTGAGCAACATACAAGATAATGATCATTCAAAATACGTATAAACTCAGCATTTGTCTCTACAATTTGATCACAATAAACATCATCATTAAAGCATTTGACAACAATTTTCCAACGTCCATTCTTCAAATAAATTTTAAAAATCATGCATGCTCGATTAAGTTCATAAAGATAATACCTAGCCATACATAATGAACTATGCCTATATATAAATTCCACATGATTATAAGAATCGATGAATAAAAATTTTACATGATCGAATTTCAAACCAATCTTAAAAATTGTATATGTTTCTCACAATATTTTCATGATATCAACTCGCAAATATAATACCAACTGATGCAATTCATATAGATAATACTTAGGAATAAACCATATATTTTCCTCGAATAGACATACTTTTAGTACATAAGAATCAACACATGCATTATTTTCAAAAACAATCCAAATCTCTCCAAAACCTAAGTCATTCTCATGTAAATCCTTAAAATTTTTGGATCTGAATAATTTGATTCGAAGAGAGAAAACATACCTTTTTGACAATGTGTTAGTAACCACAATGTCCTTACCTTGGTTGTTGATATATGGATACTTCTCATGGTACTCCTTCCAAGGGTGTTTATTCCTCCTTAATGGGATTGCATCCGTTGGTAACTTCCTCGGATATATGTCATCATATCCTTGCAAAATAGAAGAAAATCCACTAGAAAAGTAGTTAGTTCATAGGAGGTAAAAGAAATATTTTTGCATAAAAATAAATTCAAGTCTCTAATTTTCTTAGAGGTGGCTAACGAGCCGAGCCGAGCCGGCCGAGCCTGAAAAAGTCTGGCTCGTCGAGCCTGTCGAGCTTAACGAGCCGAGCCTAACGAGCCTACCGAGTCTAACGAGCCGAGCTTAACGAGCTGAACCTAACGAGCCGAGCCTAACGAGCCTGCCGAGCCTAACGAGCCGAGCGACCTTAACGAGCCTTAACGAGCCGAGCCTAACAAGCCCAACACCAACGATCTTTGGATCGTTGCAAAGAGAGCGCCACTCTCACATAGCGAGTCGAGACTCTCACCGAGAGTCTCGACTCTCTCTATGAGAGTCAAGATTCTCTCTGTGAGAGTCAAGACTCTCTCTGTGAGAGTCAAGACTCTCACAGAGAGTCTAGAGACTCTGTGACAGAGTCTCTAGACTCTCACAGAGTCTCGAGACTCTCTGTGAGAGTCTCAGACTCTCACTGAGAGTCTCCAGAATCTCTCAGAGTCTCGAGACTCTGTGTGAGAGTCTCGAGACTCTCACAGAGAGTCTCGAGCCCTCTCTGTGAGAGTCGAGACTCTCACAGAGAGTCGTCCTGCATTCCCGATGGGCGACGGCACCCGATTCGAAGCTCGGCGACGGCGACGACGAGCACGAGACTGGCAGACTAGAACGAAGACGACGACGAGCTTCGAAACTGGAACGCGAGCCGAAGACGACCTCCTCCAGCCTGCGACGACCTTCGTTCGTTGACGCCTCGACAGTCGACGACGAGCTTCGTCCTTCGACGCCCCGACGACGAGCTTCATTCGTCCTTCGACGAACTCGGGAGCCAAGGTTGGACGGGCTCGCCGGCTCGGGCTGGTGGTTGGCGGGCGGGCTCGCCGGGCCAGCCCGCCAGGCTCGTGAGCCAGCCCGCTGGCCCGGCTCGCGAGCTCGGGCGAGCTCGGCCCGCTACAGTAACAGGTTGAGCGGGCGGGCTGGCTAGCCACCTCTAAATTTCCTCACTCTTTTTAAACACTCAAATTCCTTTCCTTTCCTTTTCTCCCTCAGATTTTACCTCCTCTCCTTCTATTTTTTTCTCCTTCTCTCTCTCAAGTTTTCTTTTCTCATCCCCCAATTTCTTTTCTTCCTCATTGTCTTTTTCACTCACTTGAATTTCGGCTTTTCTCTCTATGGGTCTTTTTTCTCCTTTTTCAATTTCGCCTTTTTCCTTTCAATTCTTTTTATTTCTTCAACTTCCAAATTCTTTTCAACTACTCCACAATCTAAATTTTCTTTGGCATTTGCTTTGGAAAGTTCATGGAAGTCTTTGACAACTATCTCTTGATCTTTAATAGCTTCCATTTGAACTTCATCGATTTCCTCCTTGATTGGCACATTTAAAACTTCCCTTGTGGCCAACAAATCTCCTTTCATTGGTTCTTTCGTTTGGAAGAAAGACATACAAGAGTAAACTAAACGGGTTAATTACAGGATATTCAAAACATAGTTTCCAAGTGTTCTTAACAAAAGTCCCAAAGTCCCTAGTTACAAAGGTTCATAATACTCAAAATACTACAACCCCAAATTACCAAAATACCCTTTTTCAATATACTATTGAGTCCTAACCACGTGAGCCAAATCCAGCAGGTCAAATCGGTTGATAACAAGAGGGGTCATCCTGGAACGTCTCCTCCTCCACTGGTATGTCATCATCAAAATAATCGCCTACATTACGGGAAAAACAATGAGTCTAAAGCCCAGCAAGAATCAGAATTTAAATGCAATGCAGATGAATGCGTGAACACACAATGCATTACAGAAGAGAACCGTATCTCTTCTAGAAGTTAAGGTGGAATACTCCCTAGGGTCTTGTGGCCTAACCAGTCACTCCGACGAGGAGATATATCCATCGGGGGAGTTACCACAATCCGATATCCTCACTTTTGTTGAAGACGTTGGGGGTTTCAGAACGAGGTAATTGTGAACCATAGAATCCACGTAGCTAACTTCTAAACCTATCACTCCCTACGTGGGAGGAATCTACCGTATGGAAAGTCACAATTCACCCGAACCCTCACATTCCTATTTATGTATATTAAGATGACACACAACATGTAAACAATTCATAAGCCTTAGGATAATGCATGAATGCCGCAAAATAAATCATAGAAACGATACCTAATAGAAACAAAATCAATTTAATTACAGTTTCAGAAGGTACTTGCAATTGTCATTGATGTGATCCAGAAAACTTACAAAAACAATGACTAGGAGCCATTGGAGGCCGAAATACTAGAGCGAGTATAAAGAAGATGAATGAAAGACTTCAACTTTTGGTGGAAGAAATACTAGAGCCCAAAATCTATGATCCAAAAATATTGAAGAACTTGTTGACAATAGAGGAGATACAAGATACAAAAATCAAAGAATGAAAAGAATGGATTTTGATCCGGAAACCCCAATGCGAGCCCTCGACACATTTCGATGCCCGCGCGCGTCCACCTTCTATTCCTATCACGCCAACAGTCGATCAAAGTTTTAGCCCAAGCACATACCATTAATTAGTGCCAAGCCCATGCCGAGCACATGCCATTAATTAGTTATTGAGCACATGCCGCACACATGCCATTAATTAGTGCCAAGCACATGCCGAGCACATGCCATTAATTAGTTATTGAGCACATGCCGCACACATGCCATTAATTAGTGCCAAGCACATGCCGAGCACATGCCATTAATTAGTTATTGAGCACATGCCGCACACATGCTATTAATTAGTTAGATCTTATCTTATTTTAAGTTATTTTTTAAATTACGTTTGAATTTATTTTATCCTAGTTTATCTTAAGATTAGATATAGTTTTGTTAGGATTAGATCTACTTTATGTTTAGTTTATAAAAGCACCTTAGGGAACAATTGTTAAAAACTTTTTGTCAAAATTGAAAATTGAAGCTTTTGCTTTTGTGGGAGGATTCCTTCTCTTGAGTTCTTAGCGAAGAACTTGATCTCTTCAAGTGGATTCTTGAAAGATTGAACAATTTGATAGCTTTGGTTCTACCCGACAGGTTTGGTTAGGGTCAAGCTCCTCTTTGGAATACTCCGGTTCTAGTCGACATGTTTGGCTAGAGTCGTAGTTCCACCTTTTGATCTTGAAATCGTGAGACGATCCTTCTAATTCCACATAAGTTGTTGGGTCTAGGGTTCATATACCCTAGGTTCGCATCAGTTGGTATCAGAGCGAAGGCTCGAACGTTTCAAGGTGTTATCTTTATATTTCTGCATCAGTTTTTTTTATTGATCCTTACGATCAACCTTCAAAAATATCAATATATATATATATATATATATATATATTTCCTTTTTCTTCATCTATCTAAAAAAGGTTTGACCCTTACGATCAAACGTTAAAAAGTTATTCCTTTTGTTTATCAATCTTACAAAAAAAAAGTGCGATTTTTTATTTCCAAAAAAAAAAGTGAGCTTTTTATTCTACAAAAAGCCTATTCAAAATCGAAAATCATCTTTGTTTTCATCTCAAAAAGTGCTATTCAAATATCTAATCTCTGGTTTATTTCTGCTAGTTTTCAGAAATTTTTCAAGAAAAAGTTTCCTTTTTGGGAAAGTTCTATAATACCTTATTCAAAATTCAAGGTAAGCTTCTTAGGCTACTTAATCACAATAAGTAGTTTGAGTAGCTTGGTTTTGATCAAACTTGAAGGAAATTTGAATTTAAAGTTTGAAAAATTTTGATTTTCAAAGTGTTTTACTTGATTGAAAACCCTTTCTTTTCTTTGTTTGAGTTGTGAGTAAAGAACTCAAAAAAGAAGGTAGAGTGGTAAAAGGCAGAGTTGTGAGATCAATTTGAAAAAGCCAATCGAGTGTAAACATGAGTTGAGTGATTCATTATTTGAGTGAAACACGTGAGCGAGTGGAAAGGTCCATACTTTCATTATATTTTTTTACTAACCTTTTTATTTGCTTTTCTTTGTTCTTGAGTCGAAATTATGAAGGATATGGAAGGTCAATTCCATGCCCTAAATCTAAGGATGGATCAATATGAAAATCCAACTTTAGCACAAGGTCAAGAAAGGAGATGTTTTGAAAGAAGTAAGTTAGAGGAGAAAAAGTAAGTAACCAAAGGAGATATTTTGAAAGAGATTTCTGAAGTGATGGGAGAAATGGAAATTTAAGCCATAAAAAGGTAATTTTACCACTTTTCCAAGGGGAAAGCGATCCGAAAACATATCTAGAGTGGGAGCGAAAAGTGGATCTTATTTTTGGAAGCAAAAACTACTCAGAAGAAAAGAAAATCAGATTGGTTGCCATGACGTTTGCGGATTACGCAAACATTTGGTGGGCACAATTGTTAAGAGATCAAAGGAGGTATGGAGACCCACCAATTCGAACTTGGGAAAATATGAGGGCCATCATGAGAAAGAAGTTTGGTCCTTTACACTATTGGAGGGAATTAAGTCAAAAATCCCAATTGACTTTAGAGAAACTTTATGAGTCTTACATGAAGAAGAAGCCAATCACCATGGCCCCATTGAATTCTAAAGAGGTGAATGAGGATCTAGAGGAATTAAAGCAATCAAGCAATGTCAACTAAGAAGAAAAGTTGATAGAAAAGAGAGAAGTTGAAGAAAAGCAAGATGATATTGATGTTAAAGGAAAAGAGAGTGATAAAGTTTAGCAACTAATTGAAAAAGGTACACGAGAAGAAAAGTTTGAAATTGGAGATGAAAAGAGTGTAAGTAACAATGAATTACCACCACTTGAAGATTATAGAAATGTGAAAGTGGAAGAACCAATGAAAGGAGATTTGCTGGCCACAATGGAAGTTTTAAATGTGCCAATCAAGGAGGAAATCGATGAAGTTCAAATGGAAGCTATTAAAGATCAAGAAATAGTTGTCAAAGACTTCCATGAACTTTCCAAAGCAAATGCCAAAGAAAATTTAGATTTTGGAGTAGTTGAAAACAATTTGGAAGTTGAAGAAATAAAAAGAATTGAAAAGAAAAAAGACAAAGTTGGAAAAGGAGACAAAAGAGCCATAGAAAGAAAAGCCAAAATTCAAGTGAGTGAAAAAGGCAATAAGGAAGAAAAGAAATTGGGGGATGAGAAAAGAAAAATCGAGAGAGAGAAGGAGAAAAAAATAGTGGGAGAGGAGGTAAAATCTGAGGGAGAAAAGGAAAGAAAAGGAATTGGAGTGTTTAAAAAGAGTGAGGAAATTATTAGAGAGTTGAATTTATTTTTATGCAAAAATATTTATTTTACCTCCTATGAACTAACTACTTTTCTAGTGGATTTTTCTTCTATTTTGCAAGGATATGATGACATACGTCCGAGGGAGTTACCAAGGGATGCAATCCCATTAAGGAGGAATAAACACCCGTGGAAGGAGTACCATGAGAAGTATCCATATATCAACAACCAAGGTAAGGACATTGTGGTTACTAACACATTGTCAAAAAGGTATGTTTTCTCTCTTCCAATCAAATTATTCAGATCTGAAAATTTTAAGTATTTACATGAGAATGATTTACGTTTTGGAGAGATTTGGATTGTTTTTGAAAATAATGAATGGGTTGATTCTTATGTACTAAAAATATGTCTATTCGAGAAAAATATATGGTTTATTCCTAAGTATTATCTATATGAATTGCATCAGTTGGTATTATCTTTACGTGTTGATATCATGAAAATATTGTTGGAAACATTTACAATTTTTAAGATTGGTTGGAAATTCGATCATGGAAAAGTTTTATTCATCAATTCTTATAATCATGTGGAATTTATATATAAGCATAGTTCATTATGTATGCCTAGGTATTATCTTTATGAACTTTATGGAGCATGCATGATTTTTAAGATTGATTTGAAAAGTGGTAAGTTGAAAATTGTGTGGACTAGATGAATGGCCGATTATGCTAGATGGACTATTTGATGTTTCTAATAATTTTATGATATTGATGAATTATGTGAACACATCTTTCATTGAGAAATTTGCTATTAAATGCTTTGAAGATGATATGGATTATGGCAAAATTGTAGAAATACATATTAGGAACTTGTATTTATTTTTGGATTTATTTTTAAGAGAGCATCTATTCTATGCTAATTTGGTGAAGTGTTTAATGCATGATGAGTTTATATATAATAAGATTGTTCATTCTATCATATCTTATTCAACATTTGAAATTATTTATGGATGTAATCTTTTGATTTCATTACACTTTTTACCTTTACCTATTAATGAGTTTGCTAATCTTGATGGAAAGAAAAAGGTCAAAGTTATTAGGAATTTACGAGTGAGTCTTATATTCGAGCCTGGAAATTGGATATGGATTCACGTTAAGAAAGGAGGATTTTCCATTCAACGAAAGTACAAGTTGCATCCAAGAGGAGATGGTTCCTTCCAAGCCATGGAGCACATCAATGACAAAACTTATAAACATTTGCTAGCTAGCAAATACGGTAATGAAAGTGCTTCTTTTAATATTATTGACTTGTTTTTATATGATGCAAGCGATTCGAGGACAAATCTTCTAAAAGAAAGGGGGAATGATGTTATCCAGAAAACCTACAAAAACAATGATTTACTAGGAGCCATTGGAGGCCGAAATACTAGAGCGAGGATAAAGAAGATGAATGAAAGACTTCAACTTTTGGTGGAAGAAATACTAGAGCCCAAAATCTATGATCCAAAAATATTGAAGAACTTGCTAACAATAGAGGAGATACAAGATACAAAAATCAAAGAATGCAAAGAATGGATTTTGATCCGGAAACCCCAATGCGAGCCCTCGACACATTCCGAAGCCCGCGCGCGTCCACCTTCTATTCCTATCGCGCCAACAGCAGATCAAAGTTTTAGCCCAAGCACATACCATTAATTAGTGCCAAGCACATGCCGAGCACATGCCATTAATTAGTTATTGAGCACATGCTGCGCACATGCTATTAATTAGTTAGATCTTATCTTATTTTAAGTTATTTTTTAAATTACGTTTGAATTTATTTTATCCTAGTTTATCTTAAGATTAGATATAGTTTTGTTAGGATTAGATCTACTTTATGTTTAGCTTATAAAAGCACCTTAGGGAACAATTGTTAAAAACTTTTTGTCAAAATTGAAAATTGAAGCTTTTGCTTTTGTGGGAGGATTCCTTCTCTTGAGTTCTTAGCGAAGAACTTGATCTCTTCAAGTGGATTCTTGAAAGATCGAACAATTTGATAGCTTTGGTTCTACCCGACAGGTTTGGTTAGGGTCAAGCTCCTCTTTGGAATAATCCAGTTCTAATCGACATGTTTGGCTAGGTTCGTAGTTCCACCTTTTGATCTTGAAATCGTGAGACGATCCGTCTAATTCCGCATAAGTTGTTGGGTCTAGGGTTCGTATACCCTAGGTTCGCATCAGTTATAGTCATTCTCATCATTACTATTGGCAAACAATTGAAACTAACATGAACAGTTTCACATTCATGCATTGTAAGGAAATGTCAATTATTAGTTCATTTAGAGACAGTTATGGGCAAGAATCACAGTGTTTAAATCCAGTCACAGGCTCATCTCCAACTATATTCCAATTACCCCATGCAGGTCTGCCAATTTAATTCACATAACTAAGTTGCTAAGCATGCATTCAACTTAATACTACCGACGTAAGCAAAAGATCAGTCTACAATACCCTGAATCCATACTTCACAACATTCCCAAATTAGGTAGTGCTAAAACAGTCACATTTGCAAGAATTTTTAATGCAGTTACACCTATCTTTCATGCTTCTCAATATTCCAGCATTTATCGATCAAGTAAAAACATGGTAGTCATAATTTCCAGCAACTTAAGCAGAACCTTACACCTATTCTTCATGCTTTTTAATATTCAATTTCACATTCTAAGCATTTAACAACCAAGTAAAAACATGACAGTCACCATTTCTAGCAACCTAAGCAGGACCTAGAAATCCAAAAGCAAATCAACCATTCAAAACCCATAATGTAGGGCCACCTTGGCCAACAACAAATTCCAATTCTTACCTTAGTTTCCAGTTCGACGTCCAGTAGCTAAACCGCAGCCAATCACAATTAGAACAACAGCCATAGGGAGTTCCTATTCCAAATCAAAACAGTATGAACGGTTAATTCATTTCCAAATCATGCAACTTGACTTAAGCAGGAGATGCATAATCCAAATCAATAATTCCCAAAATCAATCCTTACCTTTTCTTCACTTCACAAATGGACAGTATCCTTCCGGCCAGAGGAACACCCCAATGTCACTCCACAACTCACTACACTTCTCTTAATTCACAATTTACTTCACACTCACAACACTACACTTCACTCACGTTTTCCTAGAGAGGAACACAGAGGAGAGACTTACCTATATAGATGAAGGAAGAGAGTAAAATCCATCTGCAGGGGTTAACCTTCAAGCTGCAGAAAGGGGGTTGCCAATTGCCCAATCCAAGGAGGAGAGGAGGTCCAATGACCTAACTCCACGTGGAAAAGCTTCCACAACCCAGGGGAAAAGCTGGACTCTATAGTGGGAGGCTGGGGAGAGAGATTTTATAGAGTGGTTTACGAAATAGGAAGAAAGAGAAAAAGATATAAATGGGTTTCTTAGATTTTCCTGATAATTCGGTCGAGTCAAGTTGTCTGCAGCATCGTCCGCATCCGTCTAACACTTGATTTGGGACGAGAAAATGCGTCCCCAACCTTCATCTGTACCATCCGCAGGTGACATTTGGACGAGATTTCTCGTCCGCAGGTAGCGTCCGAATGTGTCCAAAAGTTGTCCAGAGTCAAATCGGACGCGATCCATCCTCGTCCATTTCGTCAGCAAGTTGTCCGAATTGTCTAGGAATTATCACAGATTGAAATCGGACGTGGGCCTTCTTCGTCCGCTTGGTCCGCAAGTCGTCCGAATTGTCCATAAATTATTATAGATTTAAATCGGACGAGGGCCTTCTTCATCCGCATCATCCGCATAGGTGTCCGCATGACTCCAGGATGCCAAATCCTCATCCCCCTGTTGTCCCAAAGTACAGGGGCACAACACAATAGTTCCGCAGACCTCAATTTACATTCGCATGCGTCTGAAACTCCACAGTGTACATTTTTCTTAAGTTTTTCAAACTTAGATTACTTTTCAACGTTAACTATATAATTTCAAGCACAACTCAGCACGTACCATCGCATAATACGATGCACTATTCATATATTAAAATTATCCAGATTTAATACATCATTAAAAAAGAAATATATTTTTGAGGTATTACACTTATTACTATGGGCTTTAACTTATATGACTCAGGGTCCCCAAGAGAAAGAGTGATATATCACTCTTACTAGTACCACTCGATTGAGAGTGACTATGAACTCTATGACTCTATCTCAGGGTCACTCTCTCACTCTATCTCTCACTCAATAAATACCTATAACTCTCTCTCTATATCTGATTATACTTGGGCTATTACTCATAGTCACTAGGGTATTACTATAGTCACTCTTTCAGGGTAATTACCTTGAGAGAGAGAGTCATAGTCAGAGTTATGATATTACTCTCTATATTACTATCTAAATGGACTATGACTCTTATAAACAAAGTATAAGAGTATTTCTCTCTTTGACTATAATCTATTATAGTATATTACTCTCTCATTTGTGTGTGCGTAGATACCTAAAATGGTGTTGGTATAACTCTCATGGTATTACTCTCTCTCTGGCTATGAGTGAGAGAGTAATAGTCATAGGGTATAGGGAGAGTATTAAGAGTGAGTCATATTACAAAGTCAGTGAGAGAGAGAGAGAGAGAGGGGGAGAGTCATATATCTATAGTGGGTATCTACTGAGACACTCTATTACTCACTCTGAGAGAGAGTCTCAGTAGAGTCTCTGAAAGGAGTAGATTAATAGTAATATAGTCATACCCTCAGGTATCATAGTAGTCATAGATTGATAGATAGAGAGAGAGAGTAAGTCTAAGAGTATAACACTCAGAGAGTCATACCTCGAGACTCTCTCTATCATGATTACTCTAGACATATCCCTCCTTGAGAGAGTCATAAGAGTCATAGGGCTATGACTATGAGTCATAGAGATCTCGACCTATACTTACGAGATTCCTTATGAGAGTAATTCTAAGGGTAATACTATTAGCTATGAGACTCTCTCTCTCTCTCTATCATTATATGACTCTCTTGGTATGATAGTCACTCTCTCTCTCAGATTAATAGTAATAGTCATACCCTCTTTTTGATATATGTGTATTACAGATATTAGAGAGTAACTATGATGATATACCTTGAGAATAATCGTCATTATACCCTCTCACTCTGTTACTTTGACTCTCTCAGAGTTATACTCAGACTTATTCTCTCTCTCTTTCTATGACTAATATGACTAGAGTAATCGTGATAGAGAGAGAATCATAGCAAGAGATAGCCTCTAATATCTATGATGCTCACTCTATCTCTCTTTCTCTTCTATATCTCTCTTTCTCTTCTAGAAAGGAAAGTATAGTCATTGAGAGTATGCTATGAGAGTCATACACTCTCGCTCTCACTCACTCTCACTCTCTATATGCCCTCACGGGTATTACTAGAGTCTCTATAGATATACTTCTAGAGAGATAGACATTAACTCTCACTAGAGATGATGTGAACCTAGGGTATATAAACCCTAGACCCAACAACTTATGCAGAATTAGACGGATCATCTCACGATTTCAAGATCAAAGGGTTGGTACTATGACCCTAGCCAAACCTGTCGACTAGAACCGGAGTATTCCGAAGAGGAGCTTAACCCTAACCAAACCTGTCGGCTAGAACCAAAGCTATCAAAAGGTTCGATCTTTCAAGAATCCACTTGAAGAGATCAAGTTCTTCGCAAAGAACTCAAGAGAGGAAACTCTCACACAAGCTTAAAAGCTTAATCTCATAAATGGGTCAAAACCAAAAACATAAGTTAGCACTAAGGTGCCTTTTATAACCTAGGACTAATCCTAACAAAATTATTTCTAATATTAAGATAAACTAGGATAAAATAAATTCAAACAAAATCTAAAATAACTCAAAATTAAACTTAAACTAATTTAAATGGTGGCATGTGCTTGGCTTGTGTTTGGGCATGTGCATGGCATATGCTTGGTCATGTGCTTGTCATGTGCTTGGGCATATGCATGGCATGTGCTTGGGCATGGGACGCACACAAGGAATGCGAATGGAAGGTGCATATGGGATGGCCTACTGCATGACATGGATAGCAGCGGGCTATGGACAGGTAGGCATAGATGGGCTACGCTAGAGAAGATTGAGCTGGCACTGTCAGAAGAAGATGCACTGGTGGGTGCGCTCGAGTGCACGGGCGGTTTGGCCTGCAAAGATTGCGCAATGGTGTTTGATGAAGGTGTGTGGATGGACGTGCTTGGGTGTGCAGGTAGGTTGCCTTGCATTGTTCTCGCGGTGTGCGCAAGGAAGGCCGGGGTGCTGGGTCGCACGAAAAGATAG
>JAJTVF010004306.1:0-12441 GCA_022433065.1 Begonia loranthoides | reverse complement strand
GTCAAAATTGAGTTAAAAAGTCTTCACATTGCAATATTTTGCAGTGGTTGTGGAGAAGCCTCTAATCGTGAGAACAAAGTTCACTTGTTCTTGTGTTTGGTGGTTTGTTCTTCCATTTTGTCTTGACAGGTTAACAATTTTGGTGTTATTTGTTTGATCGTTAGATGTCTAGTGGATTAGTTCGAGACTGCGAGAGGTTTTAGTGGATTATATGATATATTGATTGGATTGGTGAATAATGGTGCATATTTTTGTTGATGTTCGTATTTATTGGTGTTTTTGTGTTGAAGACCATGGCTTTTACTTCTGTCTAGAAATCTGTTGGCATATAAGGAGAATCTTTTGCTTCAGATCCTAGTAACAGAAAGATGATTAAGAAATTTATATGTTTCTCAAATAATTCAACCTAAGAAAATAATGACACGATGAACCAAAACTTGAAGAAAAATGAGGATAGTCTAATTTAGAATATGGAAAAATAAGAATAGTACGACCTAGATTACGAAACCAACCAAGAAAGAAGGGGAAATGTCAACTACATAGCAAAGAACAGTTTTAATCTTCAAATACAGTAAAATAGGAAGCAAAAAATGGTGAAAATTTTACCTGGAGTTCGGAGAGATGAGCGACGACTAAAAATAAAAAAACGATTGCTAGGGCAAGGCCACAGGGGAAGAATCGGCGACTGTCGAGTGTCGACTTGACTGGAGGAGACCAAGTCGCCAAGGGTAGGGCGACGATAAAGGAGCGAAGGGAAGCGAGTCCGAGGGCAGTGCAAGGGCAAGGCCGCAGGGGAAGAATCAGTGACTGTCAAGTGTCGACTTGACTGGAGGAGACCAAGTCGCCGAGGTAGGGAGATGGCACAGGAGCGCAGGGAAGCGAGGCCAACGGCAGAGGAGACTAGAACTTTTGAAAATGGGAATTTTCCCATAAATAAAGGAACGTTGGAACTTTTCAAATTGCAAATCTGCCCTTGACTCATCCTCCATAAACGAACATTTTTAACCTTCATAGGTGGCAGGAGCCACGCAACATACTATTAATTCACATTTCATTTTTAGTATATCCAATTCAAAATATATCATGTCAATGTAAGTAGAAAATCAAATTTATTGCTTTGTCCATAATAATGTCTTTATTTTTTTTTTAATTTTGAATTGTCAACATGATGAACAAATAATTATTACACGTAATGAAAAATCCTGCATTATATTTAAATTTATTACCGGAAGTTCTTCATTGAATGTATGATTATCTCAAACTCTTACTATACACTGATTTTTGCTTTAAATAAACAAAAAGTTGGCTAATAAAAAAAATAACCCTAAATATTACTCACAGTCAAACACAATTTCGGAAACCTAAACAGTGGAGAACCTACCTTAAAAAACCTGGAGAAATGATTACCCGAGAGCTAAGAGAGGAAACCCCTTCGTGTATGGGGTTCTCGGGTGATTAGTGTTTCAAACTAAACTCTAGTACTTAAATACTAATAACCAAAGAACTTCAAGGGAGAAAATCTCCTAAAATCGTATCTAAATATTATATTTTTCTAAACAATCTAAATACTCAAATAAGGGTTAAAATAGTAATTAACGTTTACAAAACTCGTTTGCCGTTAAACCCTTACAAAATAGCTTCCTCTTTCTTCACTTGATGTCATGCTACTACTCGGGTTACGTTTCCTTTGGATACACTCCAGGCTCCACGGGAATGGCCTCCTCTGCTGCTCCTAGCACAACCATTTCATTACCTACACCACAAGTAAGAACGTGAGCACGAAGCCTAGTAAGGAAATGGGTTAATACAATTTCGTATGCCTCTCTTTAGTTCCCTTTCGGAATGGGGACCACCCAATCCAATCTTTTCACTAAGTCATTGGTTCTTTGCTTCCTTACTCGTACATCGAGCTGAAGATTGGGGGTTGTCCTTTGAGAAGACCTAGTTTGACCGGCTTCTAATCTCCTGTGTGCACACTAGTCCCTTTCCCAACTAGGTAAGGGTTTATCCTAGCTGCCATGCTAGATCTGAACTTCCTATCTATCCCAAGTTCCATTTCTTTTCCCTTCGGGCGTATGCCGCCTTCAGGGTTTCTTTCAGCGATAGGCGTATCCCGCCCATCCTGAACATTCTTCTCTTAGCGTTTGCCTCATTCATGCATGTATGGGTTCCACTACCAAGGTGGGACCCCCCTTACTTGGTTTCTATTAGCGTGAATGCAGGATATGTAATGACCTGGTTTTTTTCGTAAATCCTTTAAAATGCATGAAATTTTGAAACTTTTATAAAACCATTGAAATCGCCTTGAAAACATATCAGAGTGCGACACTAAAATCGGACCGCTATTAACCTTTCTTTAAACTTGTTATGAAAACCAATTAATAAAATGCGGAAGCGTTATAAAATCATTTTTTTGAAGCATTTCGAAAGCGTAAATGATTTAACAATTGAAACTTAATGAAAGAATTAAACAATTAAATACAATTTATTACAACTATTTTCTCTTCTCGCTTTAGCCTGGCCAGCCACAAGTTCCCGCGCATGCAAATCCTTCATTCTTGCTTTATTATCTGTTCGTCATTTGTATATACACCATAGTAATACGTAAGCCCAATAAGGAAAATGGTTTATGCAATATGTTTATGACTCTCTTTAGTTGTTTCTGTAGTGGGTACCGCCCCAAACCAGTCTTTTCATATGATCGTTGGTCGAGCTGGAGGTTGGAGAAATCCGTGGCAGTAAGGTAGTCTGCTTCAAGAACCTAGAGTAGATAGTCTCGCAGACCCGACAAGGGAAAGGTAACGTTCTCTTTTAATCCTGTCTACCTTGCTGATCCGTACTTACCCTACCATCCCCCAACTCCCTTTTTCTTCTTTTTTATCATTTTCTTCTTTTTCTTAACATTTTTCCTCACATAATACATGTGTGAGTATCATCACCAAGGTGGAACTCCCTATTAGTTTCTATTAGCATGATGTATGACTATACATTCTCATCATAACATGATGCATGATGCATTATAATATAACATTATTAGAAATTGAAGCGCGCATATAAGTAATTGAAAGCATTTGTAATTGAAAGCGCATATAAAGAAAGTAAAGCATATAATAGAAGGAAATAAATACGCACAACAGAAAACAAGTACAATATCGAATTGAAACAATGAATGCATACTAGTAAAGGGGTGGTACGGTAAACATACGAGTAATCTATTTAAACTAACATGCTTAGGCAATTAGAAATAGAGACATGTATAGACAACAAATAATGGAAACATACTTGTAAATTTGTAATTTCTTATCCTAGTTTGATTAAACATGATTTTATTCTAATTGATTAAACATGGTATACTTTAATCGTCTAGTTTAGTTAATTAACTGATTAATTAATTAAGTGTGCTCAGATAAGTTGGTTAAACATACAAAGATTGAACATAGGAGCATAATTATAAATCATTATCCTAGTTAATTATATGCTCAGGAGTAATTGTCGTAAATCGACTGATGAACTATCAACCATCAACTAACAATCAACTATAGCAGCAACAATAAAAAAATCAGAGGACACTAGACGTAAAACTCATGCACACTACTTGTGGGTAGGACTTCCTCTGGCCAAGATAGACACAATTCCTTACCTCACATCTTTATTGCGGTTGGTACTTAATCGCTATCTTTCTTCTCCTTTTGGTACCTTCAAAATTAGAAACATTTACTTATTGATAATAATTCCACCAACAAACATTTATAGAGTTCCATAAACTGCAACAAGGTATAGATCTGCAACCACACAAAATCCAACATATTCATGCTCCAGGCAATAACCAACAGAAAGTGTTTCATTATTCTTTATCCAACATTAGATTAACAGCCTAAATGGGTTAATAACTTATCTCCAACAACTAGCACCAAACAATTTCTCATATCATAAATTTAACCGCTTCAGTGTTGACAATAACAAAACAACAAGCTAATACACTTAACAAAACACCCCCAACTAACCAATAACAGGGAAATCCATTTTCTAGCACCTAAATCACCAAAGACTAACACAACAGAGATTAACCTTCCAACAACAGTGTATTTAACCACTTATTGGCCAATAACAGAGCATGAATGTTCATAAAAATCTAGGATAAAGTTGGGGCAATACCTCACAGCTCATAGAGGACATTTCTCCCAGCTGCCCTCCTCTCCAGCTCTCGGCTCAACCTCTAGAGAGCCCCCACTTTCTCTCTCCATTCTCAGAAGCTCTCGGCCATCCTCTAGAGCATCCATCTGCCTTCAGTATCTTCTCCAGAGAAGAGGAGGCCTCTGCCCTTTTGTCCTCCAAAAATGCCCGACAATTCTCTCCAGCTTTTAAGAGGATGTTCCCCACGCCCGACACGCTGTCGGTTTCATAAGGACAAAACCATAGGAGGAAGTACCTGTTATGGCCGAACCGCAACCAGGTCACACCCGAGTCGGAGCACCCGGGTAGGAGCTCGACCCGAGCTGGAAACCGTAACCCCTTGCCACCACGAGCTCGCCCGTGTAAACCTTTCATCGACTGCTTTGTATTTTGTTAATCGTTCTTTTCGTCATACACGTATACCTACACAACAAGTAAACTGTAAGCTCAAAGGCATAGTAAGGAAAGAGAATATGCAATATGATTATGTCTCTCTGTAGTTCACTTGGAATGGGTCCGCCCCAAACCAATTTTTTTGTTACGTTTCATTCATTTGTTCATTTCTCGTACATCGAGTTGGAAGTTGAAGCAACACGTACTAGATGGTATAGTTTGATCGGCTTCTAGCCCTATGTGGACTAGATCCGAACTACCCTTTCGTCCCTCAACTTCCCATCATTCATCATCATTCATTGTATTCGTTCATTTCATTTTCCTCACTCATGCATGTGAGTACCACCCCGACGGACACTCTCTACTTGTTTCTATTATCATGATACATGTGAACATAACATAAAGGAATTGGTAATTTAACAATACAACTACCAAACAACAAATAGCAAGAGTAGTAATAATGGAAATCATCGAAGACAATAATATTACAATTGAAAGCAACATAGAAGTGAAGTGAAAACGACCTATGACATGCTTGATTCCACCAAACATACAATAAAGATATGGCAAGAATAATAAACTAATAACATACGAGATATCTAAACGAATTAAACATGTTTCATAATGTTACGAAAGCTTAGATGCAATTTAACAATTAAAGGAAACGTACTCCACAAACGACAATTGTAAACATGCTTGAATTATAATTATAAAGTATTAAACTAAACTAATTACGCATGCTCATCTACACTAACCGAACTTAAACATGCTTAATGATTAACAAATGGAAACGTGCTAATAAATCAAAACGAATTAATAATGGGATCATGCTTAATTTATCATCGCACAATCAATAGACTAAAACAAGCTTTGCATGCTTTTCTAAACAAAACAAAACACAAACTAAATAGAATATAAGCATGCGTCTCAAACAAATGCTAGAAACGTGCTTAATGAATCGATACCAACTAAAGTGATAATCAATTATAAATGAAACGACCAACTGATCTTATACATTCGAAATTAACATGCTAGTTCATTAAATTAACTAAACATGCTAAGAATACTTAAGAAACTCAAACTAAACATATTTAGATTACATTCAAGAAGTTCAAATAATCGATTACTTTTTCTAATTATTTGATCACTCTTTTATTCCAATTAATTAAACATGCCAGTTAATTAAGCATGCAAGGAGTCCCATTCAATTAGACATGCTCAGTTTAGTTAATTACGCTAAACATGCTTCTACAATCATCATTCTAATTTATCTACATATGCTAAATTTACGGAAATGAAGCAAGTATTAACAATTAAGAAGCTACAACGAATAATATAATGAATTGTACGGGAACTACAGCAAGTGAATATAACAAATTGTACAAAACAACATTTAAAGTCTCTATTCATTAATTGATCATATGCACATATCTTGTCAACCTTCATTTTGTTATTCTATCCTACAAACTTAACGTTTCCATTCATCATTCATGCATCACATTTCTATTAACGTAAAGAGAACTACAATTCCTAACCAACATCAAGGAACAACAACATATTAGAACTAGATTGCAAAATACTAAACTAGACCATCAATGCATGCTTATCCAAATAAAACAGAACGTAAACATGTTTATTGAATCATAGACGAAAATCTACTTAACGAATTACGATTAGAAATATGCTGGACAATTCGATATACTAAGAAATATGCTAAACGAAATTATATCAATTAAATCTAGAGCATTGATCGCTCCTAACCACAACCAAGGAAAGCAATAAGCATTACAAAGAATTTATAGCAATTAAAAACAGTTCACAAAAATAGAATACCTAACTTATGGAGTTCATAACTCATTCATACTCATCCTATCATCCTATCACTTTTCATTCATCATTCGTTTTATTCTTAAGCATCTCAATTCAACATTTGTAGTAGGAAAATATATAGGAAATTAAACAACACAGCAAGAAATCACAACCAAGAGAATACATTGCACAATATATTTAAGCAATGGACATCAAAGGAAAGTAATACAATTCACACATAATACTTGTGGGTAGGACCTCCACATGGCCAACGACTCTATCCAATCTTTACCTCAATTATTTATCGCGTATTGCACTTAATCGCTATCCTCCTCTTCCTTTTTCCAATACCTTCATAATTCCATAACATCATGTCATTAATATCCATTTCTCCATTAACTGTTAACAAAGTTTAATAACACATATGGGTTTCAACATCTATAACTTAACAACTTCATCCTTATTTATATCTTTATTCCTTGTTATCCAACACAAAGCATAAAACACACATTCAACCTCCAAAAATCCATCCAGGACATCCATCAAATTGCAAACCAACATAAGCAAGAAATGTTGTGTTACCTAAGGAACACCGAGAACAGCCAACCCGAATTGAGTCAAATTGGGTCGGAGTATCCAAACACAGCCCGACCACAACCTCCAGCTGATTCTTCACAAACCGAACCATCGTCCCCTGTCGCCATTGATCCATCGCGAAGCCACCGTCGTCCACCGAAATCCCAATCGCATAATTAATTTACACAACACAAACAATAGAGATCCTCACCTTGATCAATCGCAAAGCGAAACCGCAACTCCAATTTGTCCCTACACGCAGCAATCAGAGCCTTGGCCAAGAAATTGAGCCAGACAGACGACGTCACCCCACACATGGCCGAACACGACCCGCCGGACCCAGCACTGCGTCACACAAGTTTAGTCGACCCTCGCCCTCTCTCCCTCGGTCTCCATCGCTCTCCCTCTCCCGATCGCCGTCGCCCTCTTTCGTCGGGTTCTCTCTCTCTCCCTTCCTAATTCTTGTTTTTAAAAAAACCAAAGAACCTAATTTTATCTCCCTTTCATCAATTAGTTTCTCAACCGAACCAAGCCAACAACACAATCCAAATCCAACCTAAACCGGACCGGTCCTCCTTCCCCATTTTAATCTTTCTTTTAAATTCTTAATTTCTAACTAATCAAATTTAAATCATCTTTTTGCCCAATTAAATTCCTCTATAATAATTTAATTAAATATTTCATTTAATTAAATTATTTCTAACCCACTAGCTATTTCCGAATAATTCCAATTATAGCTCAATGATAATGATTGTTGATTACGTCCTTGGTAATACCCCGATAATTATCCAACTTAAAAAGTCGGGGTGTTACAACTTACCTTAAGTTTTCCAATGGAAGAAAACTGTCCAACCATAACAAGGCCCGTCTCACAACTTCCCTTCTCTTTCAAAGGCTCTGCCTTCTTACGTGAGCTTCGGACAAGCTCCTCGTTGCCGACACTAATAAAATAGGGTGGTTCCTCATAAATGCTCCTTTTATACCCATGATTTAGGGCATGGACAGGAGCTCCTTTGACCCAGGCAACGTCGTCCCTTAATCTGGCAGAGGAGTTGCCTGCTGTAGAAGCCCACGCTTCCAGGGCAAGAATCTTTCTTCACTAGCTTCTGACCTAAACGATCGCGTTTCATATGTTACACGACAGTGTTCTCTCCCGTAGACAGATAAGCTTCTGCGCCGCTCACCTTTCCTCTATGACCCATAAACTAAATGGCATCATTTCCTTTATTCACGGACATGTTCCATTCTAGGAATGCCTACGCTCTCGCAACTCCCGTTTTTCTTTGCAAATTTGTAATATCCCAAGAAAATAAGTAATATTTTAAGAAAAATTAAGTGGGATTTTATAAGAATTAAATGCGAGAATTGTAACATCCAAAGAAAATGTCAGAAATTTAATATTATTTGGAAAAGAGTTTGTGTAATAACCCGATCCCGAATTTCCCAGAATAAACGGTGTAATTATTTTGTTCAAAATAAAAACGGAAGGATGTTGTCATATTACATAGTTTATTAATGTTGTGTTACAACATAAAACCTTGTAGATGTCTAATATGGATGAGAATTCAAAGAAAATGTGGAAAACGACAAAAATTTAGACTTGAGGGTGCATGGGGACGCAAAACAGCGTCCTAAACTCAGTGTTGGTAATGTTGTGGATGCTGGCTGGGGTTGTACGGACACGGCGGATGCACAAACCAACGTCCGATATGAATCTGTCCATTTTTTATTTCATGCGGACGATGCGTGCAGACGGCTGGGGACGGCTAAATGGCGTCCGCGACCTCATATCGGACGGTACGGATGAAGGCTTAGGACGCCAATTTACACTAGATTTTAGTGTTGCGGACGAGTACGGTGTCCGCAAGCGTCCGAAAACCGCAGACTTTCCAGAGTTAAAAGTCAGAAAACAACGACGAATTTGACGTTTTTCAATTTAATTCTCACACTTTTGGTGCAAAGCCGTGTTTCCAGTAGTAGCCCACCCTATTTGTCCCTCCAGCACGTTTGGTCTCATGGAGAGAGCTCATTTTTCTATTTACTTAATGTTCTCCCCATTTTCAGTGGAAAATTTTTCTGCAGAGTTGTGTGAAAGGTGATTGAGTTGAGTGTTGTGAGTGTGTTGGACGAAACTTGGAGAAGGAGGGAGCTACTGAAGGTTAAGTACACGACTACAAAGGTAAGGATTGGGTTTTTTTTGGCCTTGTGCCCTACACCCAAGTAATTGTTGGTGTTAGGAGATGTTAGTTTTCTTTTCTGGTTTAGTTGGATTTCCTGCTGGTTTTCTTTATGGTTGCTGTCAACTAGAGTGAACATGATTAATACCTAAGATGGAAACTAGTAATAGAAGAAGAAAATTATATTGTGATGCACTAAGGACTTGGTCATGTTATAAATGAATGATAATTGACTCCAAGAAAGAGAAAGAAACAGATGAATGGACAATGGAATGGCAAAGCTAACCTATCGTGAAATTTCATGAACTAAGAAATGGCTTCTTTCAACAAGACAATGATTCAAAAGCATGAAAATAGTTGTAAATCTTCTCTAAATTTGTTTCAAATATTTTGCTGGTTTGGAACTCATTTTGTCGTACATGTTAAGAATCAACTGCTGTGATATATTAGGGTTAAGGAGGCTTGATATTGTGGTTCATGTTAATATTGGTGCAAATTCTTTAGTTAGGAAACATTTATTGCTATAATGAGAGTGAAAAGAAATGCTCAATTTCTAGAACTGGTGTTAATTATTGTCCATGCTATGATTGAATTTCTATATTATAATATGAATAAAGAGTGACAAGATGACAAGTAAAGAAAGAAAAGATGATATGGCTGAATTAATTATGAAAAGCGAATGGAAGAAATGACATGGTTAAAGCATGAATTAATCTGCAGGTTCTCACATATGTCAAAAGCATGATTAAAGTTGTCTTCACTGATCTTTCAAATTAACTTGCTACAGTGAGATGATATAAATGTACCTTCCATGTGGAGTTAAGCATGTTTAATACTACAATTGTGATGACATTGGTATTAGTTGGAAATTTCCTGTTGTCAGTTCTTCATAAGTAGAAAGCATTCCGATAACTGGTTTTGCAACATTTCCTTGATGGTATAATCTGTATGTTGTGCAAATGTTATATTTCATTTCGATGATAGTATGATTAGTTTGTTGATATGTGAAGCATGCAATGTCTTTTCTTAATTGCTGTGGATTTTGTTCTTCTATATGTGATATGTTAGAATAAGCTCATGTAAATATAAATCTAATAGGAAGCACCCAAATGAATGGTGCTACATGCATGAGTGAGGGAAAAGATGAATAAAAAGTGCCTGGGATGAGTGGGATACGCCATCACCGAGAAAGCCCTTCGTCGGGATACGTCGGAAGGGTATAAACTCTAGAGGTGGGATACGCCAATAGAGAAAGACCCATGGAGCCGGGATACGCCAAAAGGGGATGAATGATAAGAAAAGCATGTTCGGGATGAGCGAGATACGTCATCACCGAAGAAACCCTCTAACGGGATACGTTGGAAGGGTGGAAACTCCTAAGGTGGGATACGCCGGAAGAGGTGGAACCTCGAAGGCAAGAAATGTTGGAAAAGGAACCGAAAAGGGAATTGGAGGGTGGATTTCATTCCCTAAGAACCCTCCAATCTTCACACTCGGGATACGAGTGAAGAACGAATGTAATGAAAAGAATTGGTTTGGGTGGCCCCCATTCCAAGCGGAATTAAAGAGAGATGCATATGTGATTTCCCCGTTCCTTACTGAGCGTAAGCTCACGTCCCTACTTGTAGTGTAGGTAACGAGTCGACTATGTCGAAAGTGAAGGAGGAGACCTTTTCCGTGGAGCCTGCGATAGGTCCAATGGATGCGCCAACAGAGTAGTAGTACGGCACGAGAACGAGAAATAAGAACGGAAAAGGTTTAGTAAGAATCAAATGGTGATGTTAGTAATCCTTTATGCAAAATTTTAAATGTGATGTAAACCTATATTATGAATTTCGGTTGGATTTTAAAGGACTTCGGTTTATGGTTTAAGTTTCTTTATAAATGTTGTTTTCAAAAGATTTAGATGCTATCCTTTTTCCGTTTTTAACTCAATTGATTTATGCTTCCGCATTTAGTTCCCTTTTATTTTTCAAAAGAAAGAAAGATCGAAAAAGGAAGTTTTAATAACGATCGGGTTCGGCACTCTGATTTATTTAAGAAAAATAAAAGAAGTTTTACAAAGGAAAGTCTTCGTGATAACGTGATAAAAAAAAATTAAGAAATCCGGGTCGTTAGAGTTTAAAATAAACCATGGCCACAGAAAAGATAATTAGAAGGAAGAACTGACATTGGATTAAAGGAAATGGAGAAACCCTGGCTGTTGGATTAAAATGACGAAGGGAAGGAGGACGCTTGTTGAAGGAAAGATGCTTCACAAAAATAAAGATTTCGTGTGGGAAAAATGGCAGACGTTTGATCGCAAGTGAAGAATTAATGTGAATCGTTCAATTCAGGAAATGATACTCCTGCGGATGGGAAATATTCCTTTGCTGGAGGGATTTGGCGAGTATATGAAGAAAATATTTTTTTGGTAACAGAAAGACGCCATTTTAGTTAGTTAGACCGCATTGAACAGTAGACTTGTGGGAGCGTTGGCATCCATGGATGGAAATGCGCCTGCTTGAATAGTGTAAGGTAGCGGTGCGGTAACTTGGCGTTACGCGACTGGCTGTTTAAACAAATATTCCTTGGATTGAGGCTTTTGCGGGAGCAAATACGTCAGCAAGCGGACACTTAGGCTTCCGCAATTGATTAATTGGCAGAGGTGATTCACTTAAGAATCTGTCTTCGCGAACATGTAAGGATTTCAGTATAGCTAGGTGGCATAATAGGGTTGGTTAAGGGGAAAAATTATGTATTTCTCCACCACCTTGTTTTCCCTATAAAAGGGGGGTTTCGGTTTTGTGATAAAGCAAAGAAGCCTCGAGTTTTGAGGGTCTCAGAAAGGTTGATTAGTGGAGTGGTCCTTGGAGGTTTCGGTTTAGAGTGCTCCGTGTGGGTCTCTAACTGGATGATTTTGGAGGATTGCTCTTCAAAGGATTTAAAAACAGTGGAAACAAGTCTCGATCACTGTAATTCCATGTATGCAATGGTTGTGTGTGTTTGGCCTCTCGGCCTACAACACAAGATGAAAGGATATTAATTAGAATTATGAATTTTTATAATTGATAATTATGGTATGACACAGGACTGTTGGTTTAATTGGGTGAAAGAAATAATGAACTGTTTGATTTATTGGATGAATTATTGATTGATTGTGGTATGACCTTGGACTTTGGGATTAATTGGAAGAAGTAATGGTTGAGGATATATTGCTTCGTTACGATTATTGGGTTTTGTTATTGAGTTATATGTTCAAGGATCTATTTAATATATGTTCATTTTTAGGACCTCTTATGAAATAGATTAATGTGACTGTTAATATTATGTT